>JAJOOR010005134.1:0-48769 GCA_036250505.1 Solanum acaule | reverse complement strand
GAAAATTGTATATATACATATATTTTCGTTCCCCTCTCTCCCCTCTCCCAGATCTCGCTCGCCACTCTCCCAGATCTCGCTCGCTCACTCTCCTCTCTCACTTTATACAATTGATCTTTTTGTATATGTATACCAAAGCAGATTATACAACTGCTTTCTTTTGTATATGTATAGCGAAAATACATAGTTATGTTTGCTATGGAGCGTAATTATGCAAACTTTGCTATAGCATACAAATATGAATTTTGTGTTTGATATATGTGAAAGTTGCTCTTTTATAAATTGGAAATATTTCAAGTATATTATATGCTTGCTTGCATGCAAAGTCATTCTTAATTAGAAAAATAAATAAATTTCAAGATTCATTATTAGAACTTGAAAACAAACTCATATATACTATATATCTAGTACGGTCATTTTTCCTATTCAAAAGTTAACCAAATTTGTCCTTAAAGTCTATTATTAGTGGCGGAGCTAGCTAAGATATTCATTAAGGGAACTCGACCCAACCACGAGACCAGACTCCAACGCCAAAACCCAACACCAACACCAACCAGTAGCTTGGTCGAGTCAAGGGTCGAGGGTTTGGTCAATTTGGGGTTGGGTCTCACTTGTGTCATTGTTCTGAGTTGGAGTCGGGTCCCAGGTCAAAGAGAGTCTCGGATTGGGAGTCAAATCTCTTGTTAGGGTCATGTTGGGGTTAAATCTCGAGTCAGATCCCAAGTTGGGGCGGGTCTCGTATTGGGCCACATTGGGTCGAGTTTCAAGTCAATCGAGGGTCGGTTGCGTTACAAGGCGGTAGGTTGAGGAGCTAGGGGTCAAGAGCGTTTGGTGAATTAGGTGGTGGGGGCCGTGTGACTGAAAGAGAATTTACAAAAATGTTTTCCCTAGCTTCTTTTAATAGAAAACTCATTTTCCTTAAATTGAAGAAAAATAAATTTATTTGAAAAATATTTGAGCCAAACAAATATGGAAAAATTAAAAAAAAAAATTACTCCCTACCAAACATACCCAAAATTGTATAAGATTTACTTTTAGTTCATAAAGGGCCCTACCTTGAAAAATCACAAGAATCATTGGTGACTTTTTTTACTTGGAAAAGATCAATATTACTTAACTTTGCCATTTTTGTATTGAATTATGCAGTACGTAAGATTACAATTTACAAATACTCCCACGCCATACCATTTCATGTGACGTGTTTGACTAGGATAATGGGATACCAACTTTATAAAAAGAAAAAAATAATTAAACTTGTGATTTAAAATAAATCACACATTATAATTATTTGATTAAAAGATAAATGAGAAATTTAAAGTGAATTACATAGTATATGCATCACCAATGCTATTAAATGGGGTTGCAATATTTCTGGAAGAATATAATATGGTTTTAGAGATTACTTTAATAACAAATTAGAATGCGTATAAGTTATATTAATGTATGTGTTGTTAATTTGTACTACTAAGATACTTAGAACAATAACTTTGGAGAAGCTTGGTAAGAAATAACAAAGTTTTAAAGAGTATTCTCAAAACTAGAAACTTACAAACAGTATAGAAAATAGAATCTGAAGCAGATTAGAAATAATATACGAAATATTTTTCTCAAGAAGAAAATCGAGCCCTTCAAAGTATTTCCGTAAGAAAATTATTCCCCTGAAGTATACCCGAGGTTAATGAAATATATCCTTCAGGATAAAACGATCTTACTCACCGGTGTATTGGTACCTAAAACCACGATATCTGCAAACCACTCAACGACAGTAAAGTACACTAAAATTTGTTTGTGGAGAAGAAGAAGTTTTGAAGTTCAAAAAATTTGTTGTTTGGAAAGAGGAATAATGTGAACAAGTGTTTAATGTGCCTTATCGGAAAAGTCAAATGTTATAATCCTTCATAAAAATTGCAACTTCTCATATAAGTCACAACTCATCATAAAAGTCACAACTCATCATAAAAGTCACAACTTTTCATAAAAGTCACAATTCTTCATAAAAATCGCAATTTTTCATAAAATTCAGAAATCTTAATTAAAGTCGCAACTTTTCATAAAAATCACATCTTTTCAAGAAAATCACAACTCTTCATAAAAATTACAATTTTTTATAAGAGTCACAACTCTTCACAAAAATCAGAGTGCTTCATTTTTCATTCATACCTTTTAAAACTGAGCAACATGTACAAAGACATGTATTAGCTTACGGATATATAGAATGTGGAATTATAATAAGTTGCATTTGGAATAAGAGTGTATATATAAAAATATAAAAAATAAAAAGCGCTTCAAATAGGCATTGATGCATAATTATTAATCCAATTAGTATTATTATTCTGTCATGTAAGTTTATAACTTTAATCCCTAAAATACTATTCCATGAAAATATTTCTTCATATATAATCAACTGTTTTCTTTCCCTCTCTACTCCTCTTTGGCATTAGGAGAAAATTATATCCTCTCTACTATATGCCTTAAATGTAGATTTTCATTTTATAATTACCATGCACGTCTACAGATGATAAAATTAGTTCATGAAATCATTACTCGCTCAATTAATTTAAGTTTGAGTTGATTTTTAACTTACGTATTTGCTAATTTAGTTTAATTCATTTCAACCCATTAAAAATTAGACTTATATCTAGTCCAAATTGATCCATGAGAAATTTTCTCAAAGTACTTGAAAGACATTGTTTTATTTGATATATGATATATATATATATATATATATATATATATATATATATATATAACCATAATAGAAAAATAATAATACTCGTATTGGACGTAGGGGCGGAGGCAGCATATACTAAGGGGGTTCATCAGCGAAAAATATTTACTATTTATGCATGGTTAAAATTATTTTTTAGATATATATATATAATAGATGTTGAACCCCCTTCCACTAGTTCGTGTGTTTACTTCTCAAATTTTGAACCCCTTATTAAAAAATTTGGCTCCGCCACTGATTGGACGGTAGCTTTGATCCACATTTAAGCTCATTTCAGCTTAAGTAATCTTTGAGCCGGTTAATAACTCATCTATTTATTAACTCAACTCATTTTAATCCGCCCAAATTCAAACCAATCTTTAAACCTTTTTGTAGAAGCTAACTACATGAATTTGAGATTGAAAAGGAAAAAAAAAACAGATCTAATATATTTAAAGTAAGTAGGGTCAGGGTGGTGGACCTATATTTGTAGATAATTAAAGTTGTGTCAAATCATAACTAAATTGGTCTTGATGATGGAGAATATGAAACTTTAGTAAACAAACAATCAATTACTAAATTGGAGGATTAGTGAAAGAATAGAGGTTTTTTTTCTTCTTAAGATACTCTAATATAACAACTTTGGACTTGAAGCAAATGGATTATTATGAAAGATGGAATATTGGATGAAAATTAGAAAGGGTTTGGGACCATATGGAATCTTAAAAGTAATCAAACTTTTTATAACAAGGATAGTAACCTTAGTTTGAAGTTAAGATGTAATTATTTGACTATACATATCTTATGTACTAACCAAAGAATGAAAAATGCTTATGTCTTCGATCAGGGTTGCAGTGGAGTGGTAAATACTCTTTCATCCTTAATCAGAGGTCTCAGCCGATTTGAGTCCCTCTGGGTACAGAGTCGTCTTTGTTAGGGATTGTTTTACCCCTCAATGGGACTTTACGGTGTGATACCAGATTTAGTCGGGCTCCAATGTGGATACCGGACACCGGATGGGAAAAAAAAAGAACTAATGATTATGTCAACTACTAAGCTGCAGACGATAATTCTTTTGTTTTTTCACATTCAATTTTGTGTTTTTGTTCATGCACACAATTTCTTTTTGAGTGTTTAGCTAACAACTAACATGTTACATGTTTGGTCCTAAATTAGTCTTTGATTATATGGATTATAGTGAGAATTTAAGTGTAAAGTATATTTTATACTCAATTAGCATTGTGGAATATCAAAGGTTTTATTTTAGAGCTAGAGTTGATATGATTCATAAAAGTTTCATATTAGAGCTAGAGTTAAATATGATTAGACAGCCGACAGGACATGTCATATCTATGTAGATTATATTATCGAGAACATGACACTAAATAGGAGGATATAGAGGTTGAAAAGTAGGCAAAAAAATAGTAGGTAGTCGAGCATAAGGACGAAGCTAGGGTACCAGAAGGGGTTCATCTGAATTCCCAAAAATATATGATTTTGCATTCAGTTGTATTTTTGGTACCATCAATTATATTGTATATTATAATTGACTGGTTGCGTAGGAAAGAAACGTGGGGTAAAATTAGGATTCTAATGGGCAAGGAATATGTATAAAAAAGGTTTGTGCTCATAACTATTGCATTAAATTTATTTTAGGTAGAAGAAAATCGAAGCAATATAAAAGAAAATACATTAAAATCTCATTAAATTAATATTCGATAAATTAATAATCTCTCTAAGATAATATTTTTATACGATTTCCATTTGAGTCAATGAAAAAAATCACTCATTTCGATAAGATAATAAGATGATATATTTTCAAAAGACCCCTATATATAAATGGTTCCATTAATACCATAAATTACTAATTCTTTAAAGGTACAAATATATCTAAGATAATTTAGTGAAATATGATTTTATTATGTTTGTTTTTTGTTGAAATTTAACGTTAGTTGAAGCTCATCTCTAACTTTTGAATGTATTTCTTATTACATTCAAAAGTTTTGATGTTGCCAACGATCAAATCTTTTTGAGTGCACGTGGAAATGATCTCTTTTGTACTCATATAATGTTTTACGTATTTGATCTGTCATAGTTGGTTTTGTGACACCTTTTAAATGACAAGTCATTTTTGGATATAGTTTTAAGAAATTTCATGTGTTGCTTATATAGTTTATTTTCTCACCATCATACAATGAATGTTTTTACTAAAGATACAATGAAAAATATTTGACTATTAAGAAACAATGAATATTATGTGCAATGAATTTATTTATACAATAAATCATTGAATTCTTGAATTTATTTCACAATGAATCATTTAACAAAAAAATATATTACAATGAATCATATGCATACATTGTATTTTATGTATAATGCTTTTTTTATATGAATCCAATAAATAGGATACTTAATTTAGCAAGGTACAATGATTATTTATTGTACTTTATGTATGATAAATTTATTTTTATGTAAATTCAATTAATATAATACATAAATTAGTAAGATACAAGTGTTTTAATGTAATCAAAATTAACCTTCATTGAATCTCAAAACACTTTTTAAATTAATAAATATTAATTTATCAATTAAATAATACCTCTACAAAATAATAATATTTTATAATCTTATATATATTAATTTAGTGAGGTTTTACTAAGGATAATAATTATAATATAGATATTAATAAGGAAATAGAAAAACATGATAACTTTTAGTTTATGCAATTTTTCAGATAGAGAATAAGGAAAAAGAACTTAAAATCCGACACAAAAGATAAATGAATTCCTTTGCATTTTAATCTTTTTAATAAAAAAATTTAAACCCACGGGAATAGCCATAAACGATTAGAAATTGTACCAGATAATATTTAATATTTTTCCCCAAATGTTTATAAAACAATTAATTGGAATAAGTAATTTTTTTATGTTTATATTTATCCATATTTTAGCATTTATTTATAATGAGATAATACAATATACCTTTCAAATAACAATATTTATTACATTGATTAATATACTTTAATAAGGCAATGTAAGGCAACATAGGAAAAAATAGAAGAAAATGACTATATCAGTAATCTAATGCAACATTTGTAATTTTAATATAAGGAAAAACATTTAAAAATTTGACAAAAAAGATAATAGAAATCTCGGCCAAAGAAGCATGTCATGTCACTTTTCTCATTTTTAGCTTTATATATATAAAATTATTACTATCTTAAAATTTGATTACTCAAATAGATTAAAATCTTGAATGTATGAACTTCAAATCCTTCTTTCATTATAGTTGTACTAATTATTTAAATAAATTTTTGAGGTTGTTTTGAATTTTTTGACCGAAGTAAACTATTAATTCACAAAAATAATAGTTTTTTAAAAAAATTCAAAACTAAAATAAATGTATGACACAATAACGATCAAACATTATTTTATATATAAAATCCAATATGCAAAAGTGATGGTGAACAGAATTAACGAACCATACAATATTACCAACAATAAAACGCTTTATACGATATTGGTGTACTCTATCATCTTGTAATATCAGACATTTTTTAATAGATTAAAATCTTGGATTCATAAATTTTAAATCCTTGCTCCATTTATAGCTTAACTAATTGTGTATGTGAATTTTTAAGGTTGTTTTGGATTGAAAGAAAATGAGATTGACCTTTTTGAGATTTTTTTCTTCTTTGAATTGATTAGGGAAAAAAAGGAGCATTTTCAAAATGTCAATATTTTAGCATTTAGTAGGACTCTTTAGCCACACTTTCAATATTTATTTAAAATGTCAATATTTTAGTTTGTTATGTATCTGATTGATGTATTTATTATTTGTTTGATTTAAAAGAATACAATTATTTAATAACAGAAAAGAGAAAATTTTTATTATGTTTTCTTCGTTATTGTATATCAATAACTTTTACATTTTATTTGTTCACTTTACCATTCAAACTAAAATGGTATATTACTTTCATAATGAAAATTAAAATTGTATTCCAGTGAAATTGTATTACATGACTGCTAAATATATTTTTCTTTTATTTGTATTATAAAAATATTATTGATTGTATCCCAATATAATCCAATCATTACATATGAATATGATTTACGAAATTATACAAGATTTGGAAAAAATAGCATACATGGTTGAAATAATACAATCTGTTGAGGAGGATACAATATTTCAAAAAATACAAATTAACTACGAAAGAAATAGGGATACAAGATTCTGGAAAAAAAAATAGCATACATAATAAAAATAATACAATCTGTTGAGGAAGAATACAATATTCTAAAAAAATACAAATTAACTATGAAAAAAATATGATACATCTATGCTTAAGAAATACAAATCCATTTGGCATACCTATTGGAATGACTACAAACCAAAAAAGAAATACAATGTTCTTAATACAAATACAAATGTTGAGTAAAAGAAAAATAATTGACAAACAAAATTAATATGAATATAATTATAGTATGAATATAATTTTCACAACCTTCTCATCTGACTCTCTATTTCTTCTTCTTCTTCGTCTGCTATGTTCTTTTTCTAATATTTTGTTCACCAAAAGAAAATCCAAAAATCCGTATTCATTTGTGCATAAGTAACCCTATAAGCAAAATTAGAAATTATTAAATATGAATATATAAAAAATCAAATAATATATGATGTATGAATGCCAATGTAGATTTCTACAATCTACTAAATCTCAAATATGAAAACAAAATTACAAAAATTCAAACAATAGTACTTAAAGACGAAAAATCTGAAATACATAAAAGAGGAACATCTCACAAAATACTTGGTGAATATGAAAACAAACTCACAAAAAATATCAAACAATGCTGATTAAAAGAAGAAAAATCCGAAATACAAAATACTTGGTGAATATGAAAACAAAATCACAAGAAACTTCACAAAATACCTGACTTTGAATTTACTTTATCAATGGGTGAAGAATCTTTTGAAATAATTGTGAGATTTCTTAAACAAAATGTAGGAAATTTGAAGAGTTGATTTTCTTGAACAAAGAAAGGAGATAACAATAGTGAAAAGGGAAAGAGAGAGAAATGAGTGACTCGAGGTAAAACCTAGAAAGAGGGGTAAGTGAGTAATGAGTTTTTTTTTTAATAATGGGACTGATTTGAAAAATAAAAGGAAAGAAGATTAATTATATTATGATTCAATTTATTTTTTAAAATATTGACATATTGACATTTTTAATAATTATTTTAAAGCATAGATTTTTTTAATAATTATATTAAGAATTGTGACTAGTTTACTAATTTTCCCAAAAAAATTGAATTGGATTCATTTGATGTAAAAACTTAAAAGCCCACTTTTGAATTAGGTTGAAACTTTTCGTTCATGGACTATGTGTAACTTGAGTTTCATGTTTGAATTGTTAGCCACATATTAGCAAGTTAACTTTGCGAGGTAGAAATTCAGGATATTTCAATACATTATCATAAATGAAAATAGTGTAATGTATTGTTTGTTGAGGAAAAGCTATAATTATGTTAAATAACTTATGTTCTTATAAAAGAAATGTTGTTATTTAATCAATGATCGGATTTAATCATAGAAATTAGTTGATTATCTGAATTTTCAGCTTGTCGGCGAGGGTTCGATTCCCCACCGCAATTTCCATTCCCCTCGTGAATATCCTTCTCTCCTCATCTCCCTATTTATATACCATAACTTACTTCTATCCAATTTCTTTTCTTTTTCGATTTTTTTTTTTCAGTTTAACAATGTCAAATTCTATTACCTATCATAACTTCTAAATAATTACGCGATACAAATAGTATTTTACATGTGAAGAAAAACTTATAGCTAATTGAACAATTTTACTATGTCTCACTTATTAAAATATCTCGAACTTCTACCTCAAGAATAAGGTAGATTCATGTTAATCGTCACGATATCAATGAAAACATAAAATTTGCTATAAGGATTTTGTGTAGGCTATTGTTTAAATTTCTTTTAAGAGGGTTAGAAGTTGAAGACTAATTTTTTGGATCTATAAAAGGAGAGTATTTTTTTCGTGTTATTTTCCTGGACTCAATACAGACTGCCGAGTCTCACGCAAAAATCCCAAATTTCATCATCACTATCACTCCGAACCCAAAAATCAGTGGCCAATGGACTCCTCCACCGTAGACGGCGGCGCATCGCTTCCATCCACCGGTACCGACGCTAGGAAGCGTCGTGTCTCTTACTTCTATGAGCCAACCATCGGCGATTATTACTACGGCCAAGGTCATCCGATGAAGCCGCACCGTATCCGAATGGCCCACAATCTCATCGTACACTACTACCTACACAGGCGAATGGAAATCAGTCGTCCTTTTCCGGCGGGAGCGGATGATATCCGCCGTTTTCACTCACCGGATTATGTTGACTTCCTTGCTTCCGTTTCACCGGAGACTCTTCATGACCATACCCATTCGCGTCATCTTAAACGATTTAATGTTGGTGAGGATTGCCCTGTTTTCGATGGGCTTTTTGGGTTTTGCCAAGCTTCTGCTGGTGGATCTATTGGTGCTGCGGTTAAGCTTAATCGGCAGGATGCTGATATAACGATCAACTGGGCTGGTGGTCTGCACCATGCAAAGAAAAGTGAAGCTTCTGGTTTTTGCTATGTGAATGATATTGTTCTTGGTATTCTTGAGCTCCTCAAAGTCCACAAGGTATAAACTTTTTACTCGCTAATATTTTCATTTTCGTTGTTTCTTTGAATTGATTCATAACAATGTACATGCCATGGCTGGCTCGACTATAAGTCCACTAAAGCAATGGCTTCGCTCCCAATTTTTATTGGGGCACCACTTGTTCATTAAGATGTGTTCGTCGTGTATATATTGTTAAAAAAATATCACTTACTGTTAAATTTGAAAAGAAATTTTTGGATAGAAAGTATAATTACTTTGTACCTTATTTAATGGGTAATAATTGAGAAATGAAATAGTTTTTAGATTATTGTATTATCCTTTCTTATGTGCCTACCTATTTTGTTGCTTCATTTATATTGTGACGATTAACATGAATCTGCATTATTCTTATTATTCCTATAGTTATCTTTTTCATTCCGCTTTCACTATATTTATTTTCTAAGGGCTCCTTGGTAGGAGAGACAAGGATAACTAATCCTGGATTAATTTTAGGATGAGTTTATCCTATGTTTCGTTGAGATGAAACTTATTCGGGGGGTGGGAGAGGGATTAGACGGCTTCTTGAACTATGGAATAGAAGTGATGATACCATCATGTACTTAATAAGGGAAAGGTGCTTTTAACTTTCTGTTGCTTGTCTACTCATTTGCCGAGTTACCTCCGTGAGGTAGGGTTAAGGTTTGCGTACACCCTACCCTCCCCAGAACTCACTTGTGGGATTACATGGGGTATGTTGTTGTTGCTTGTCTACGTTCAGTTATAGAAATTTCAGTGTGAATATGGTATTTGGCCCTGCCCTTGTGTATAAGTTTCTGGAAAACCATTTTGAGGAGGGTGAGGTGTACTAAAGGTAAGCATGGTGCTCATGATTCATATCCTTGTCGATTGGCTGGTTCAGATTTGTAGCATTTGGTGTAACTTCAGAGAAGTGTGATGTTAAGGGGTAAATGTTACTAACTGTCTTTAAGAGTAATTGAAGGTATGGAAGCTTGCTAATAAACTTCAATTTGATTTTTCCAAATCTATACTGGAGAAATATGGAAATGCCTGCTTGTTATCCTTGTACTAGCTGGGACAGATCTGTTCCATCTCTGTGGAAGCATTTAGCAAATCAAAACAAAATTGACATGTTCAAACTCAAGTTGCAATCTAGTTCCAACTATATGTACACGATATTTCTTATGAACCCCTCTCGTTTTACTACTACTTACTACTTACTAGGTTAAGTACTACTCTGTAAGATTTCTAGGAAGTAGAACTTAGTTAATCTTGATCACTTGTTATTTTTCTACTGATCAAATATATTAATAATAGAATCTGAATAATTGTAGTGTGAACGCTGTTGCATACAATTATAAACTATAGCTTTGCAGCATCTTTTTCTTTTGATTCACTTTTTTTTTGCCTTGATTAGAGCTTGTTCTGAGTTACTGTTCCTCTGAAATGCTGAGTGTTGCTCTGCAGCGTGTGTTGTACATAGACATTGATATTCACCATGGTGATGGTGTTGAGGAGGCTTTTTTCACCACAGATAGAGTCATGACAGTATCTTTCCATAAGTTTGGGGACTTCTTTCCTGGTACGGGGCACATCAAAGACATTGGTGCAAATCAGGGGAAGTACTATGCCCTGAATGTCCCATTGCATGATGGGATGGACGATGATAGTTTCGGTAGACTATTTCGTCCCACAATACAAAAAGTCATGGAGGTCTACCAACCTGATGCTGTTGTTCTTCAATGTGGGGCTGATTCACTGGCTGGAGACAGGTTGGGTTGCTTCAACTTGTCTGTCAAGGGCCATGCCGCTTGCCTTAGGTACCTCAGATCCTTCAATGTCCCTCTGATGGTATTGGGTGGTGGAGGTTATACTATTAGAAATGTGGCTAGGTGCTGGTGCTATGAGGTCTCTCTCTCTCTCTCTCGTCTTCCCATCTTGTTCCTTTGCGCCTGCTTTTCAGATTCTCTACTATTACTACTGTTTGTTTAGAATATGTGCTAAGTATCAACTGTTCTTCTTTGTTGCAGACAGCAGTTGCAGTAGGGGTAGAACCTGAAAATAAGTTGCCTTACAATGAGTATTATGAGTATTTTGGCCCAGATTATACTCTTCATGTTGAACCAAACCCCATGGAGAATTTAAATTCACCTAGGGATCTGGAGAAGATGAGGTAATTTTACTATTGTACAACTTCCTGTAGTTTGAGGGCTTTCCCCATCAGCAGCTGTCGCAAATGCTAACCTAATGTATTTTCTGAGATGTGTTAGTCGAACATCCATTTCCTAGTGCATTTTATGCATTCTTTTGGTGCTGAACAAAATGATGTTGAATTTTTTACTTTTCGACAGGTGACATTAGTTGATAGTAGATTTATCCCTGAGATACTGGTCCATCAAATTGATGCCTCAGTGGTGTATATGAGACAAATTCTGTTATTCTGTCTGTAACTAGATTATACTAGTATAGCACATTCCTAATCAGAGCAAGAATATTGGTTGATTCTGTTTATTTTTTGTTAATGATGGGCAACTATTTACTCTTTCAACATTTTTTTTGAAATATTATGCTGAGACATACATTTTCTCTCTATCCATAAGTTCCTCACATTCTTCTTCAAGCAACTGCTGAACTGGGACAATTGTTTCCCTCTTTCCCTTTTTCTTCTATAGAGAAAAGATAAGTCTTTAGACGTTTCGTGACATAATTACTTGGTGGCTGCAGGAACATATTGCTTGAGCAAATCTCACAATTACCTCATGCACCTAGTGTGCCATTTCAATTCACTCCTTCTACAACAGAAGTTCCAGAGGAGGTTAGTGGCACCTTGATCGTTAAATCTCTAAATGTACATCCCCGTCTTATACTAGAACTTCTGATTGCAGAAAGAGGAAAATATGGATCGAAGGCCTAAACCACGGATATGGAACGGTGACGATTATGAGTCTGATGCCGATGAAGACGAGAAACCTAGACAGCGAAGTTCTGATAGTAATCTTACTCCAGTAGAATCATCTGAAATGAGGTATGGGCTCAAGTTGCATTAAGTACCTTTGTGAAATTTCAAATATATGTGTGTGTGTTTTATGCACACCTGCGTATCTGCTTGTGTCTTTACAGTTTTTGGGAAGTCGTTACTTTCTAAGTCTCTGTCTTACTGGTTTGCACCTTACTTGTAATGTGCAAATGAATGTTGTGGGACCAGCCTTGTAGAAGATTTTGATTAAAGTGCCGTGGCTTGTGATGCAGGGATGTTGACGACCAAGCCAATGTAGATGACATGGTTGATGATCATCCCTAGTTCAAAGCTCTTCTACATCGTCTCAAATGCAATGACTGATAATTTTTCTGGGTTGAAAGTACAAGCCTTGATCTTTTGACCTTTCGCCTCTCATGAGCAATTGTTTTGATGTCTCTCTTGTGCTGAAAATGGAACTCTAGAAAAATGGGTTGTCATAGTAGATTGTAGTTAGTTGGTTATAGGTTAGCGATTGATGAGTTAAATGCTGAAGTGAGAGTGCAATGCTGTCTCTCGTAAATGGACCGGTGCACCACAAAGCAGACAGGGCACACTTTTTTCTTATGGATACTGCTGACAAGATACAAATTATCGGTGTTCTGTAAGGAGTTATCTGTGTAGTTTTGTGGATTTATTCATGTACTTTTGAGACTGTGATAGTTTCATTCTTCTTTGAACAAGATTATTGTTTAATCTTTTTGGTTCCTTAAATGGAGTGCGCTGATCAGTCTTCCAAGTATCATTTAGTCGCTATTAGTATCTTAATTATGCAGGCAACGACGTTCTTTGCAACTCTTTCCAAGTGATTGGCGATGATGTTGCTCCATCATATTGGTGTGTGTGTGTGTGGGGGGGGGGGGATAGTGGAATAGAGACTCGCTTATGTGGCACTTTGCGATTAGGTGTGTTCATGGTTAAAAAGTAAGTTCTATAGAGTGGTGGTTATCCACACATTAAGAGTGATATAATTAGGAATGAAGTTATATGGGGCAAGGTGGGAGTGACCTATATAGCAGACAAGATGAGGGAGCGAGATAGATGGTTTGTCTACGTGAAGAGAAGGTTTGAGGTTGCATCAATAAGGTGTAAGGTAGAGGTAGGTCGAAGAAGAATTATAGCGATGTGATTAAGATAAGACATAACCATGACAAAAAGGTATGGAGGTCGTAGATTAAGATAGAAGACTAGTCAGTAGCTGAGTGTGGCCATACTTATTTTGGGAGAGTCGTGTGGTTAGTCTCGTCTTCTCCTTATTGAGTAATATTATTTAATATTCACATGGTATCTTATTCT
This sequence comes from Solanum acaule, assembly GCA_036250505.1. Taxonomy (NCBI): domain Eukaryota; kingdom Viridiplantae; phylum Streptophyta; class Magnoliopsida; order Solanales; family Solanaceae; genus Solanum; species Solanum acaule. The sequence continues at coordinate 35,070 of JAJOOR010005134.1, read as the reverse complement.
TCATTTGTTTTGTTTGTCTTGTTATTTTCCTTTAATCTTGCCCTGTTTATCCCTCTTTTGACCCAAAAACTAATTCAAAAATAAATTTTCTATCCCACAAAGGTACAAGTAAGATTTCGTACATTTTATCTTTTTAAAACAGCATTTTCTTCTGTTCAATTCGTAATTGATATCGCTCATTTCCGCCAAAATTCCAAAGTGACATCTTTTTTGGCCTTAGAAAATGTAAAATCTACTTGTACTATAACCTGCCCCTCCTCATTCTCTTTCTGCAAACACTTAAACATTTAAGAAGATGAGCATGGCAGCACAAAACTTCAAAACCTCCATCCAAATCCAGCCCTCATTTCAATGTCATCTCTTTCCTTCTTCCATACCGACAATCTTCAAAATCCGCCACAAGCCTCAAAGCCCCATAACTCTCAAATTCCACCCAATCCAAGCTTCAAATCACAAATACATCACCCCCACAAAACAAGAAGAAGAAGAAGATGATGGAATCCCCATTGAACATATCAAAACCCTTGTCAAATTCAAGTCCAGGCACAATTACATCCGGGTTCTAGAAGTTTCTAGAAGAGCCGACCACCCATTAGCTGGTTCACGGCTTCTTCTTCTCGACGCACCTGGAAACATCCACAGCATATCATTCCTCTTCAAATCAATCACCAACGCCTATTACGATGTTCTAGCAACTCTTCCCCCAATTTTACCACCCGGGCCATTAGGAATTCTCGGGTTCGGAGCCGGGTCGGCTGCGAAATTGATTCTTGAATTGTACCCCCAAGGTGTTATCCATGGATACGAGCTAGACCCATCTGTAATCTCTGTTGGAAGAGAATATTTAGGGCTTTCGAAAGTCGAAAAACAATACCCAGATCGTCTTTTCATCTATATCAGCAATGCACTGAATGCCAGTGTGAAGGATGGGTATTCTGGGTTGATAGTTGATTTGTTTAGTAAAGGGTGTTTGATACCTGAGCTTCAGAACCCACAAACATGGGAGAAATTGAAAGGGAAATTGAAGAAAGGAGGAAAGATAATGGTGAATGTTGGAGGGAGCTGTGTAGAACCAGAGGATAGTAGAAAAGACGGGAAAGTGATAATGGAAGAGACATTAATGGCAATGAACAAGGTTTTTGAAGGTGAAGTATTTGTATTGAATCTTGGAAATAGAAAGCAAGAAGATAGTAGTGTTGCTATTGTTGGTGGATTGCCTGATTTAGAGAAATGGAGGATTTCTTTGCCTAAGCCTTTGAGCTTTTATGTTGATATGTGGAAGAAGTATGGTGGATAATGATAAAAAAATTAAGTCTAATTTATTTCTTGTTTGATTTTTATATTGTGTAGAAAAATGAATGAAATTTCTTGCATTGGTTTTCACAAATTCTTGTAAAACTATGATTTGTATGTTTCTTATTCGAGTGTTTTTTCTTCTTTACCAAACCTTGCAAGAAAGCTAGGGTTGCTCTTGTGAGTAATTTTTTTTTATCTTACAATATGACATGGTAATTAATAGGTGAGCTTTCCTTTTTCCTACCTTCACTTAGGGAAGGGAAGTGCTAAAAGGGGAGATGAGTGTGACAAATAAAAAAGTACGAAATGATAGGAGGGGCGATCAATCAAACTTGATGATGACATTCAAGTGACGATAACAAAGAGTGAAACGATATGAGGGGTGAGTCAATCACACTTGATGATGACATTCAAGTGACGATACAAAAGAACGAAATGTGAGGCGAGTAAAGTTTGATGATGACATTCAAGTGACGATACAAAAGAATGAAATGAGAGGCAAGTAAAGTTTGATGATGACATTCAAGTGACGATAAGAAAGAACGAAACAATTCGAGCAGGGGAGGATCTATTAAGGGGTGTGGGGGTGGCGTGGAAACTCTACATATACATAGGTATATATATAATATTTGTATAAATGTATAGCGTGCCACCTAGAGAACAAAATTGGCATGTGGTGCCACGGTAGAAGGGCGACTTTATAAGGTTGATGTCGCGGGTTCGAATCCTGTTGGCATTTATTAATTTTGGGAACTTGCTGCAACAAGTTTTTGTTTGAGGAAAAACAGTTGTCACGTTTTTTTATTTTTTTTTATAATTGTTATTGACTTAAATTAAATTATTTTAATTATTTTATCCTTTGAGGGAAAATGGATGGAAATCTTTGTTGGATGATGTTTCCTCATTTTGTGATGTGCATGATATCTTGATTCTCAAGTTGGATGAGTCTTATTTTTCCGAAAAGTCAAAACGTAAGTCTTTGGGTGTTAGTTATGCGCACCATTTGCGTGTTGAAGTCTTTTTTGTTGTCATTGATGTGCAACTTCAAGAGCTTAATGACCGTTTTGATGTAGTGAGTAGTGATTTGCTTCTTGAGATGGGTAGCTTGAATCCCAGAGGCGTATTCAGAATTTTGAGATGATGGGTGCACTATTACGAAAAGGTTGATCTAAAATATAAATTTGATCGATTTAACATTTAGGTTCTTATCACTAAAAATAATTGAAATTTTAAAATTATAGGTCCAAAATTATTTTTACCTGTTCAAACCACTTAGAGAGACGTTACCCAATTTTAGAAAGGAAAATAAAATGAGATAAATAAAGATTCAAATTTTTAACCTCACTTAGAGAGGTGCACCTAATCATAATCGCACGGTATGATACTTCAACTATGGGTTCACATATCTATATTTACTATTTTTAAAAAAATATAACACTACTATTTATGATTTCAGGAGGGGAGCATGGGTTCACGTGAACCCGGTGACCCCCTCTTGGATACGCCTCTGTTGAATTCGGTCAATTCTTTCTCTAATTTTGACAAAGGTAAAATCATGACTTTAGCAAAGTGTTATCCAAGTGAGTTTGATGATGGAAAAATTTGAGATTTGAGCTACCAACTCGATACTTTCACTATTCATATGTGAAGTGGTAATCCCAAGTTCTCCAGCTTGCAAGGAATTCGTGATTTGGCAAAGGCATTGGTTGAAGCAAATCTTGCGGAGACTTATTCACTTGTTTATTTACTTGTAAAGTTGACTTTGATTTACCTGTTGCTACGGCAACCGTGGAGTGGACAATTGTAAATGAATGATGAATATTTATAATATTAGTAATATTATTGAAAGTTTTAAATTTGTTAACTTCATACTTTTAGTGTGGAGTGTGGATTTGTAATATCTTATTATTTATATTTTATTAATTGATTTATCATATACATTGAAAGACGAATAATTTAATCAAATATAAAGTTAATTTAATTGATAAGTCTATTTGGCACCCACAAACTCTAAATCATAGATCCGCCTCAGAATACGAGGGGTGAGTTAATTAGAGACTTGATGATGACATTCAACTTTTAAGCGACGATACAAAAGAATGAAACGATTTGAGAGGCAAACTTGATGATCAAGAAAAGCAAAACAAAATCAACATTTGAAAAAAGAAGAAGTGCAAGTCTATGAATACCATAATCATTACCAACAAGCATACTAGAATAGAAGGAATCAAATAAAGCACTAATTGATAAGTATAAACTTTGGTACAACTTAAGAATTCATAAAACAATAGAAATCATAACTAAATTCTAATTTGAGGAGGTACAAATTCATAAAACAATAAAAATCATAACTAAATTCTTATTTAATGGGAATTTTAGTTTTTTTTTTTTATATCTAATGAAACGTGTCCCAACCTAAAATCTTGACAGCCACCTCAGCACTGCAACTCTCTCCCTCATTCTCTATATTGTGTTTTTCCCTCTCTTATTTTTGTCATTAATTGTCAAAATTTCTCTATTTTGATTTTATTTTTTTCTGTTGTATTTATCCTTCCTCTTTGTTTCAAGGTAAGGTAAAGAGAATCAAGTACTCCCAAAATTACAGTTCATTCCTGAGAAAAACGAAATAAGGACCAACATATGCAAAAGAAAATGACATGTTGTTATAAACCTTTCCCAAATTCATGTCATGGTACAATTCCTCCAATGGTTTAGTGCATGGAATGATTGGTAAAAATAATAATTGAACGCACTCCTTAATTAGAAGGTACTAATATTTTCTTCTTGATTTTTTATTATCTGCATATAGACACTGAAGTGTATGTTATTTGGGTTGTTTATGTTTGTGATATGTGCCAATAACTTTATATTAAAAATTACTGGTATAGAACATTGAAAGTGTTTTCGAAAGGCAAGAGAATTTGAAGCTCTTTTTGTATTGAAATTCTTTTCGAAAGAACATTTTCAATAAGGCACAAACGCATTAAGAGACTGCTGTGGAAGGTAGTTTTTTCTTTTGTATCCCTTTGAAGAAAAAAAGAGATGGGTTAAGACTCAATTACTTTTGCATATTTTACTCCATATATGACTGGTTTGCATTATATTGAGATATGTGCATTAATATTTCATTCAGTACTTTCACAGCTACTTTAGATGAGATTGTTATGGCTACTAATCACTTCATTTGCCATATAATTGTGAATAGTCCCCCCTCCCCACACACACACACTATATGTATAGAGAATTACATATACTTTAGCATGTGTGATGCTCTCATTGATGGAAAAGTATTATCATTTGCAATCTAAATGGATGTAAATACTCTACAATAATTAGTGTTAGTTGTTGTTCATATGTCATTTGATAATAAGTTACCTGCACTCTTTTTTCCTCTGTAATTTCACATCAAAACAAACTTTATAGAAAACATTACTTGCAATTTTTATAATATTGCACGGGCTATCACCGTCTAGTTTTTCATTGAGGTACACATTATCATGCCTTCCTTCACTTTAGTGACTTGGATTGGTTCGGCCCAAAGTAGGCCTTTTCCCCTCTTTAATGGGCTTGGGGGCCCATGGGAAGGCATCATTCACAACTACGGCCCATAACCGGACTAATACCAGTATCTTAAGCCTGTGTAAAGGTAGAGAAGTATTTGTATCTGCCTATCCGATGTTTATACAAAATCAATAAATGCATGATATGTGTCTTTAGTTTCATACACACAATAATCAATTAACCAATGTGAGTGTAAGTAAGTTATTTCATTAAACACCAATATTTAGACATTTAAATTGTAGCCCAAAGGTGTTTAAATTGTAGCCAATTCTAGCGTAAATAGCCGTATCTTGCTTGCAACAACAACAACAATAACATTTCCAGTGAAATTTCACAAGCAGAGTTTGAGAAAAGTAGAGTGTATGTAGACCTTACTTCTACCTCATGGAGGTAGAGAAACTATTTTCGTACCCATTATTTAATTATGAATGAGTGAAAATAATTTGAAAAGGCTATCCTTGCATGATTATTTGTGGGTATAGGGAGATTCTTTTATGTATAGGAATCAGAGCCTCTCTAGTCTCTAGTGCTAGAGGGAACATGCATGCATGAATTAGGTAACCTAATAGGCTTATCAATTGAAAGGTTCTAGAAAAGAAAATGATTATCACATTGTGACTTTAAATTTTTAACTAAGATGGAGAAAGTAAATAAATATAGATAGTCATATATAGATCACTAGGCTGTGAATGGGAGAAAATGATCAAAATAGTCCTTAATGTATAGGAGTTGAATCATTTTGATCCTTTATATATATCACCTTATTAAAATAGTCCTTGAAGTATAGTAAAAGATGATCATTTTGGTCTTTTGCCCTAAAACTAAGCATTATAATAAAAAGTGTGGTTAAATTTAACAGTGGACCCCACAATATTGGCACATGGCAGTCCTCTTCTCCTTCAATCTTCTCTCTTTCACCACCATTATAGATTGTTCTCCACCTGCCATATTCTTACAAGAAAAATAACTCACACTGCACTCACTTCTTATCTCCATCTACCTCTACCAAACAATTTATGTAGTTTGCACTTTCATACATACAAAAAATAATATAAAAAAGATGAGACCATCGATACAGATGCAAACAAAATAAAACACTTTATTAATTCCTCTTAGAAGATTGCCATAAATCAGTTTTTTCCAAGCTTTAATCATATAGTCTCTTATTGAAGGATCACTTTAGAGTTCTGTGTTGTATTTTTGACTTACAGATCTGCTAAGTGGTAAACTGGTAGGTGAACATGCTTGGCAGAATCTTACTAATTTGAGTCTTGACAGTAAAATTTGAACGAGATAAAGGTGGAAAATAAAATTTTAAAATGTTATTTAGAAATTTAAAGAGACTTTAATTGGATTTTGTTAATGGAAAGAATAATGGGCTTCTTTTTTTCAGTGAAAATAATTGGGTTTAGATTTGAGGGAATGGTTTGTTAGATGTCAATATTGTGGGATCCACCGTTAAATTTAACAACACTTTTTATCTTAATGGTTAGTTTTAGGCCAATGGACCAAAATGATCATCTTTGGACTATTTTAATAAGGTGATATATATGAAGAATCAAAATACTTCAACCGGACCATTTTCTCCTGTGAGTTGTGTCACTCAAGATAATCATCTTTGGATGTATACTTTTTTCATGTTCCCACTTTTTTCGTTTTCCACTGCTTTGAGATGTAAAGAGGTGGGGGAAGGTAAGAAGTGTCAAGTTGCCATCTTGTACTATAACTAATCAGAAGTTTTGAATTCAAGCTTAGGAAATATTTTATTTTTTAAACAGTCATTTAATAGAGTGTATAAGAATAGATTCTTATTGATATATTAGTAATGCTGATATAAGTTATATTAAAATTAACTATGTTAAGAATATTTTCTATCCAATAGTTGATTTGATGTATTACTAAGGAATTTTTTTCATCTCTATCCATGCCTATATATCCATTATTAATAGTTCATGTATTATCACTAAATATTGTGTATAACTAATAGTTCAATACCTATATTAGTTATATATAAGTGTAAAATACAAAATTAACTAATATCATGACTAGGGGTGTTCACGGGTTGGTTTGAATCGGTTATTGGTTAAAATCAAAATCAAATCAACTTAATTGGTTTTAAAATTATCAAAACCAAATCAAATATAATATACATTTATCAGTTTAGTGGTTATCGGTTTCGATTTGGTTTGGTTCGATTATTCGGTTATTAATCATACACAAAAATAAAAGAAACAATTCATTCAAAATGTGAAAAAAGTGACAACAATTCATTCAAAATGAAAAATAATTAGAATGACTTAAATTACTGAATTTTCGATCACTAAATTTACTATCAATAAAGCTTTAAAATTCACTATATTGACCTAAAAGAATTGTCATATACATGAAATTCAATAAGATAAATGTTTTTATTTGGGGCATTTTTGTTTTCAATAAGTAAATTATAAAGAAATTTTAATGAAAATATATATAAGATCTTTAAAATTGTTTAAAAAAACAATATATTAAGTATGTATATTGATAAAAATATATGTATATAATTCACCCGTTCGGTTTGGTTATTTCTTCGATTTTTCAAATAAAACCATAACCAAACTAAATACTATCGGTTTTCAAAAATCTAAAATCAAACCAAATCAAACCCAAATAAAATTAGTTTTATTTTATCGGTTTGGTTCAATTTTTCGGTTTGGATCGGTTTTTATCCAAATCGTGAACACCCCTAATCATGACTGATAAATATATTAGAGGTCGCACAAGAGATAAAAGTAAATAGTCCTGAGATAAAAATCAATCTAAAGGATAAAATTTGGTATGTTGTTTGATTACTGTGTTTGGAATAACTTATCCCGCCATTTATATCATAGTGATGGGATAAGTAATCCCGAATAATTAATTCCAAAGTAACTAATCTAAAAATAACTTATTCCCAATTAAACGACCCCAATTTTCTACTCCCTCTGTCCCAATTTATGTGACTTATTTCCTTTTTAGTAAGTCCCAAAAAGAATGACACATTTTTATATTAAGTAACAATTAAATTATAAAATGTCTATTTTATCATTAATGAAATTATTTACAGTCACACAAATTTCTATCATTCATTTTGGATCACAAATTTTAAAAGTCTTTCTTTCTTAAACTTTATACCGAGTCAAACTACCTCACATAAAATGAGACGGAAGGAGTAATACATTCTACCAAACTATCCAAACGAGTTTTACGCAATGCAAAGTGAGCTCCAAAGCTAGTAGGTGTCTGACACCAATTTTTTTTTCTTGGAAAAAGCAATTTAGGCGGCTCCTTAGTCTCTGTCTCTCTGAATTAACTTCTGGACAACTTAAATAAAATTAATAGATCAACTTTTGTACATTCGTGTAGAGAACTAATGAATATTTTTATTTTATTACACTTTTACTTTTACTTTTACTTTTACTTAACTGATATTAATGATGTGAGACTTATTTTTATCTCACCAATCACAAATTGGTGAACCCAAAATTTTATACCTAGGTCCACAAAATTTTGAATTTACTTGTGACATTTTTAAAAAAGAGTACTATACCATTAGTATCCATGGTATGAAACGCAAAATAAAAGTATAGGGAACTAATCGATTCATTCTATCATTATAACAAAATGAGCTTAATAAAGAGTGTTAAAATATACATCGACATTTGTTAATTGACATAGCGCATTCAATATTGGTATAAACTTTAGTGACATTTGCAAAGAATATTAATTATCTCTATATTTAACAGCAATCAAGTTATTACTATTAATTAATTAGTGTTAAAAATTATTTTTGATACGGTGTATTTTAACCGTACTTTTGCACAGGGGGTACAATTATCATTTGGTTTTGGCTTTTGTTTGAATAGTTTTAATTTTTAGCAGGAGATCTAGAAGCTAGTTTTTGTAGCTCTCACATGTGCATCAGTATCATATAAGTGAAGGTTGTGGACCTGAATTCCTGAAATATACATTTAGCAATTCTTCTCTTTTCTCAGAAATTTTTACCAAAGTAACCCATTATTAAAATCAATTCACTAAAATAATATGTTTTTTTGAAATTTTACAAAATTACGTAGTTCTCATTAACATTTTAGGTTATATTTTATTCAAAAAAATTCACTAATAAAAAGACAAAAATCTGACAGAGTAAACAAACATAATACGTTATTGTCAGTAACGTTTTATAATTTGTTACTTTGAAGCATGTTTTACAGCTAAAATGTGACTCACAATAACGTTTCTCTAGAATGGCTGAAAATTGAAATTCAATCTTGTACATGCCTCATTCATTATTCAAATTCCCACTATTAAAATAAAATTGCTCCTCCTCCAAGTTTAAATCAAAGTGAGTATTGTTGAAAAAGTTTGAAAAGAACGATAAATATCATTATATTATAGTCAAATAAGTTAAATTTGTCGTTGTATTCACAAATAGAGATTATTAAGATTTGTTCTTTATAATATATAAAATTTATTTTAAATTAGAGTTCATAAGGTAAAATTGAGTATAAAATCGTATGTCCAATAGCCGAAATTCCAAGAATAAATTGTTGTCTCTAGACAAAAAATTTATTCACCTAGTTTTCATATAAAAAAACTTAATATTATGAGTGTTAAAAGAGCCGGAATTGGCCTAAGCAATTAGCTAGGTCAAACTTCAGATAAAAATATAACTTGATAAAATCACTCTTCAAACAAAATATGTTAATTTTTGTTTTGCCAAACTTCGTATTGCAATTTTTTTACAACTTCAACCTCGTATGTCCGAAGTACTAACTCCAAAATTAGTATATTTTCCAAAAAGGAATAATATATCAATTTCAACTACAACTTAAATGATGATATCAAAACCATAGTTTTGTACGCAGTTGGCCCCATATTCCAGTGTATGAATGAAAGACAAAATGCAAGTAGTAGTATTTGGAAACAAATAATGTGAACATTGTACATTACATTACATAATATATGAAGCACATCGATCAATCATTCTTTGTTTCTGTTTTCTTACATAAAGTTAGACGTGGAAAAGAAGCAATATGGCAGGTGAATATATAGTATAGTGGCCTAATCCATCGGTGGACCCTTAAAGTTAGACATTAATTTTCACTTAAACATTTTAACTAGACTTTGTTCATTTTAGATACCTTATGTCGAGTTTTACTATGTTATTTTTACACTTTTTGCTTACATGGCATAGTGAGTGTAATACACTTGATGAGCGCGCGTGAAAAACCTATTTAGTCGATTTTTTAATTATTTTTTTCTTTTTCTTTCCCATTTTCAACCACCATTTTTGCAAACTTAAATATCCAACATGGTGAATAAAAATAGATACAGTAAAATGATGAAAAATGATGGAAACTATTTTAGAAATTTAGGAATAGACCCATTTCAAGATTAAATATTAAATTATTCATGAGATTCTTTCTTGAAAGAATTTAATATTTAAAGAGGAGTAAGTTTAATTTTTGGTGAATTATAAACCTGCTAATTAGGGTAAAAAATAATTTTTTTTTTGCAGAAGACACTAATAAAAAAGAAAAAGTATGTAGGTGCCCAAATGTTTTAGCAAAAAAGAGATGGGGGTATTTGGAGAAGACAATGGGGTGGGGGAACGGGTATGTGCAGATTTTTCTGCAAATGAGTAGGGGTATTTGGAGAAGGCGGGGGGAGGGGGGGGGGGGGTCATGTGGGGATTTTATTGATTTAATTTGTTTTAAAAATTATTTGGGCAAAAATTCACGTGTCATTAAGTCATTGGTTACTTTGTATTTTTACTCAAAATTCATTATCTACAAATTGTTTTTGACAAATATCGTCATTTAATTCGCCACTTTACACGTCATTGCGAGTGTAACACACACCTCATATATTTTTGTTGATTTGGCAAAAAAGTGTCAAAATGACACAGTGAGACCCTATATGAGATATCTAAAATGAACATCACCCACTTGAGGTGCCTAAGTGAAATTTCGTGCCAACTTTAAAGGGTCACCGATGGATTAGGCCTAGTATAGTAATTAATAAATACGACAGATTTCAAATTTGCAGTGAACATTTTAAAAAGGGGGGGTTGGTCCCCCCTACCAAAAATTGTGATATATGTTTCTTTGTATCTTTATGGATTATTAAATCGATGTATCAGAAATTTGAGGATAGAAGTGACTAATTCTTTTGTTTCTATTTTGTTGGATGTTTTTGATGTTCCATCCATCCTCTAGTCTCTCTTATACAGTGGGGTCGTTTGGTAGAGTGTATAAGGAAAATGCTAAATAGAGTGTAATAGTAATGCTTGTATTAGTTATGCTTGCATTAGTTATACATAGATTATTTCTTATGCATTGTTTGGTTTGGTGTATTAAAAATAACATGTACTGTACAAAAAAAATTATTTACAAAAATATCCTCCACAATTATGGTGAAAAAAGATATAGAGGGGGTTTTGAGGGGTAATTGTGTCTTTAAAATGCTAATGCATGCATTAAATCCCTTTGCATTACTAATACCATGGATTTCTAGGTATTAGTAATACACTCCCTAATACACAATATAGTGTATAGCCAATGCAAGGATTAATAATACCTAGCATGAAAAAGTGCACTAAACAAGGTACTACTAATACATAGAGCTAATGCATGCATTAATTTTGCTAGTACACTCTACCAAACGACCCCTTAAATGTATTCCCCACATAAATGTGGGGGTTGAATCATGTGTTAGATTATTAAAATTCGAAGAACGAGTTATATGTGTTGTGCACATGCCTTAGTTAAGTTTAAAAGGGGGAACTTTCAAAAACAACAAATATTCAGTGTTAAATAGGATTTCTTAGCTATAATTTTATTAATTACGATTTGTAGCTATACTTTGATTTTGCTATGCATTTGTATATTCTCGCGGATTTTGGAGAAAAAAATACAATAAACTGATTTGTATCAAAATGAATAATATTAGGAGGAAAGAGGTGAGCGAGATCAAGAGAGGGAGGAGAAAGGATTGTATTTTGTATTTATTTAATGCATAACTATTTTGTATTCTATGTCAATTGTATTCAAAATACAACGAATACAATTATATTTATTCTCTCTTTGATTGGATATAGTTGGTACATATACATTTGATAGAGAGGATTAATGCATATTGTATTCGTATGAATACAATACAATTAATACAAAAATATAAATTCAATTGACCTATATTTGATGGAAAACAATTGCTACATAATACCTTTATATGGATTCCTTCTTATTGGCAGGAGAGGAGGGGCGGGGGTAAGGGCGAGAGAGAGGAAGGAGAGATGAAAGTTTGCTATAAAAATAACATACAGTGATTTTTTGTTCAAACTATAATTATATTTCATAAATATATTGACATTTTTGCCTTGTTACATAATTTCCTTTTTAAGTTAGATGCAAAAAATTGACTTGAAGTTTAGGTATATGTACGTGTCTTATGTTCTAGCAAAATTATAGTTTGCTTGATGTCACACTGGTTAATTTAATATTTGCAAGTTAGTTGCTTCGGAAACAACTTTAGATGTAGACTTTGGAATTTTTTGTCTGAATTATGGACTTGTGAAGATCAAATATGAAACATTTTACGCGCAGTTTGATATGACTTATCAAAATCAACTTCAAATATACTTTACTAAAATTTGACATTAGCAAAACTTAAGACATATAATGACTTGTCACGGTCAACTTTAAACACTTTTTACTAAAGATATGGCCTTTGCAAGGCTTTAAACATATATGGCTTGCTAATGTCAATTTTGGACTCTCTCTTTTTACTGAAAAAAATGTGACTTTAGTTTGCCAATTTCAGACATGTTTGACTGCGAGTATGGCCTTATAACAAGATCAAACTTTAAATATTTTTGTCTAAAATTATAGCTTTGCAGGACCACACTTCACAGACACTTTTGTTTGAAATTGGAGTTCCACTTATATATGGTACTGATCAATTTGACTTAGACTCATAGTGCCTACTTTTACTTATGCTACTTTTATATATATATTTATTACTCATCATATTTCAATCTAATTTATTTATTTTTGTCTAAAATCAATTCAATATATATTTATTCATGAATATATGGAGATTTATACTAATATATTAAGTCATGAAATCTTTTTTTTTTTTTTGAAGTGGAAAAAAAAAAAAACTAGGACACACGAGTGCAAATAATTATTTGAGTACTCAAAATCCAAAGGTGATTCTTTTGATGATGTTGAACCTGACAGAGTTGATTCAACTACCCCTGATTTTAATTCTGATAAAACAAAGAAAAAGAGCAGCGTCTCATCTCCGACAACAACAGCTAGAGGGGGAGAAAATATTAACCAGATAGGTATATTTTATCTGTCTCAATTTATATAATGTAGTTTCACGATATAAAATTTAAGAAAGAAAGAATTTTGAAATTTGTGATCTTGAATACGTCATAAATATTTGTAAATCATTTCATTTATGATCTAATGGATATTTGAAAATTGAATTATTATTAATCATAGAAATGTGTAGTTCTTTTTTAGATGAACTAAAAAAGAAATTAAGTTATATAAATTGGGACATACCTCTGGTTAAGGGTGAAACACTCTCACCAGTGCACCATAATCCATGTTGGTTCTTTTTTAGAGTTAAACGATAAGAACTTTGACTAACATTTTACGATGTATTTTCTCATCATATTAATATGCAATAAATTGTAATTTATAGTACTTTCCGTATAGTTTTGGAATATTTAAATTTTTAGTTTGAAATATCGACTTTCGAAAAACGCAACATGACAACTAAAAGAGACGCGCGGAGAGAGTAATATTATTCTATCCATTTCAATTTGTTTGTCATATTTTGACTTGACATAGAATTTAAGAAAGTAAAGAAGATTTTAACCCTTGTGGTATATATTAAATATATGTCAAATGAATCAAAATAATCTTTAATTTTATGATTTTAAATATGTCATGTAAAAAATTGAAATTAAAAAATTATCTAAAAAATAAAATAGGACAAATAAATTAAAACGAAGATATTATATCTTTATACTGCTATATACAAGTACAGCAGCAACACGGATTTTTATCAAGAGACACCAAATTGGTACTATTAATTATTACTATCATGGTCTGATTCGTTGAAGACGCACGAGATAAAGTAAATAAAATTTTGTTTTCTTCAACCTTTAAACTTTTGAATTAGATGATAATTACACATTTTAATATGATATTGCAATAAGCAAAATAGGTTTGGCTTCTTATCGCCATCTATTATCAAAAAGAATTTCTACAAACTTGACCCATAAAAAAAGGGTGGTGGGAGAGGAGATGTTAGGAATATTAATTAGTGTTATCTAAGAAATTTTAGGCACCAACATGCACATAATAATGCAACATATATATGCCCGTGGCGAATTTATAGCCTAAAAAATCGGACATGTGAACTCGTGCATAAAATTAGATATTTTATGTATATAATACGGACACTAATTCTATAGAAGGCAAAATAGTGTGCAATTAATTGAATGTTGAGTTGTTCATCTAAAGCCTAGAAGACTAGGGATCAAATGTCACTTAATACTTATTTTTCTTCTTTTTCATGTTATAAAAATTCTAAATTCGTCTCTGTTTAAAATATGTTATATATTATATGTATCCACGAAGCATTAGGAAATTAAGTTCGTATAATTGGGGCCCAATAGTGATTTTAAAGCTCTATAAATGTTGAGAAATGAACTTAATTATATAATCAAGGCTTGAAGCAAAAATCTGACTTTCCTGAGGTTGAACAACTGAAATTTACCCCAATGCTTCACAAAAGACATTATAGTTACATGCATATATCATTATAACAAAAATAATTTTTAGCGATAATAAATATACACATTAACAAAGAGTGTTAAAGTCTTTACAAGTATTATTTAATTATCATTAGATCCAATATATATTTTAGAGATACTTACAAAGAATGTTATCTAACTAAACATATTTAACGATATTTAAGTTATTACCTTTTAAGTAGATCTTTTTATGTAACCTATATACCTTAGAGATAAAGTTGTTCCCTTCCCAATACTCATCAATTTGTATTGGTTATTATATTAGACAAAGAATGTATATAAGTAATAAATTTGATGAGAATTAATCACTAGGCATATATTTCACTTCTTTAAAGTTCCTTTTGAAACTAGCTTAGCAGCTTTAATTTTCACATTATAAATAAAAGTGGTCCATATATATAACTAAAGCTAAAGCTGAAACCAATAACACAAACAAGAAAGTATAGTACATGCTATATACATCTAATAAATTATAAAGAGATGACTAATTACCTAGCTAGTAATATAACTCAAGCTATAGAGAATGTCCTTTTACAATGACAGATAAAATAATTTATTATTATAGTAAAACCATAAACAAATCCCACAAAATAGGACACTTCACAATCACACAGACATTTTTACTAGACTCTCTGAATATGACACAATATATAGCCATAAAATACTTAGACAATGACTTGTTTTAGTAGCTCAAAACTACTAAAAAGTCTATAAAAAAGAAGCAAATTTATGGTCTAGCTAGTAAATTGCATGTGATGAAGAGAACTAGCTAGAAAACCCATAGCACACTAGTAGTAATACTCCAATAATTATATAAAGCACACAATTTGTTTTTCCCCTTAGGAAAATTAGGTTCAAATATTTCCTCCTCCGGAGGTGTTTTGATCATTCCAAGGAAAATAGCTTCCTCCTCCTCCTCCTCCATGATGATCATATCCCATTCTTCTACTAATTGCCATGTTATGAAGTGTTGATCCAATATTTTCTCCTTCATGATGATGAGAACCAATTAATGGTGGTGACACATCATTGCAATTTGAAGCATAGCGCATTAAATCCGCCTTCGCCGAGTCGAGCTCCTTCTCAAGGCGCTCGACTTGGCGTTGGAGGAAAGTTATTGCGCTAACACAACCATAAACGGGGTCCCTCACTCTGGCCTCCGCCTCGTAGGCCAGAGTGTTGACCGCGTCCTCCCTCTGATCAGGGAGGACTTCGTTCAAAAGCTTGGTCACATTGCTAGCCCCAAAAATTTTGTGAACATTGGCAAATTTGTGTGGCTCCTCAGGTGGGAAATGAGGTGCAAAAATGCAACCAGGAAGACATTTTCTCCTAAGGAATTTGCAAGCAGCACAAGGGGAGTTGTAGCAGCTGGATGAAGCCATATAAGCTGCAAACAAGGTTAATCATCAAGTAATTAATTTAATCTCTTCTTTTTATAAACATATATGAATTTTTTTTATACTATTAGTTACTATAATATTGAAATTATGTCATGACTTGTCATCAATTATAATTTCTAACCTAATTTCATAATTTTCTCCAACTCATGGATATATTTTCTTGAAATTCTTTATGTAAAAATAAATAAATTCTTGTATTACACATCTAAGATTTAGAAAAGAAATGAGGAGAAAATATCTTTTAATTATTCTGGTAATTTCAATGAAAGAGTAATTAAATCACAAAAAAAGGAGGAGAAAATACCTTGATATAATTAATTATTTTATGAAATATAATCACTTGGATAAAAGCATGTTGGATAAATAAACGATGACTTCGTGCTTAAATTATAAATATTTCTGACCATTTTCTGATTAAAAAAATCTTGATCTTCTTATTGTTCGTCTTATTTTTCTTTTTAATGACTAAGAAGGAACTCTGCATGCTTTCTTCAAATTTATAAGTATCAAGAATTTGTCTTATCTATATCATCGATCCTGCAGCTACTGCACAAACACTAGAATGATTAGGTTGATTTCTCAAATTGTCACTCATCTAACCGTTATTAAGTTAGAAAATCACATTTATGATTGTAATTTTCAACAAAAAACATAAATAAATTCTGGAATAATAATTATTAGTTGAGTGACCAGAAATCAACTCAGATAATCAAACTCTACTTGGATTTGTTTGAATCGAGTTATAAGTTATGAGAAGTAAAGTAAGCATATGTAAGATCTGAAAAATGTAGTTCCGGATACATTTTGTAAATGTAAATAAAAGAACAAGTAAACCCTAGATCAAGAACTATATATGACATGTATAGATATAGTAAAGTATTTAATGAACTTTATCTAAACCTTTAAAGAAAAAAAAAGGTATAGTCTAACAACTAAATTTAGTTAATAAATAAAAATAACACAGAACAAATACAAATTGAATTAAAACATTTGTGAGTACTTTACCCATTTGTGTGAACTAGGTTTAATTCTATGATAAGAAGAATGAAAAAGGGAAGTACCTTTTTTTCTGAGAAAATTTGTTATAACAAAAGTAGCAACATAAAAAAGAAAGTTGTTTACCACTAGTATTGATATTGATGAATTGAAGCCAACTCAAAAGGGAAAAACCCTAATTTCAATGAAGGAAATCCAATATAGAAAAAAGTTGTTGTTGATGATAGAGAGAAAGGGTAAGGAGGAAAAGAGCATAATTTAGTGATGGAGAAGGAATGAAGGGCAAAAGACAAAAAGACAATATAATAATAATAAATGGTAGGGAGGTACATAAAACATTATGATAAAAAAGATGACTATGACTCTCTTTCGAATATTATTAATAATATAATAATATCAAAAGATGACTATGACCTTGTTTCCCCATTTAATTTTACCTTCTACCCTTTCATTTCCTCTTTTGCTTAAATAGAAAAATTTGTATTATTGCTCTTGGCAAATGTCTAGGTTATTGTTGACAAATTTGGTTAGAAAACAATGGCAGAGATCAAAGGGAGTTCATATAAGGTAAATATCATTTTTTTGATTTTGTATATATAAATTGTTGAATTTCTCATATATATATATATATATATATATAAGGAAAAACTATAGTTCAAAATTTATTTTAGATCACAAGTTCATCAAGTTTTTAATGTGACACACTAAATATTGAAAATGTGGTGAATTGAAACAATTGTCTCACTTGTATACACTATGGCAAAAATAGCTTATAGCAGTAATAAATATACACATTAACAAAGAGTGCTAAAAATTTTACTTGCATTAGTTAATTGTCATTGGATCAAATGTCGCATTATATAGGCTTTAAGGACATTTATAAAGAATCTAATTGTCTCTAAAAATACATATTTAGCGACAATTAAGCTATTATCGTTAATTAATTGCTACTAAAAAACAATTTTGGTGTAAGTGTTTTCCTTTCCACTTCATTAGGGTTAGTCAGGTAAAACCTAACCCCCTTTACTAGTACTTATTTGTGAGATTTTTTATTTTTTATTTATAAAAGATCGCTAGACAAGTACTATCCACTATCCAGTAGTATAAGTTTGCTGGAAAAAAACCCATAGCCACCAAGGATCTATTTGAGTATATGTGTTCACTTCTTTATTATTGTTATTTTTGGAGTATTATATACTAATTAATAAAAAATATATTTTGTTATGTTCATTAAAGGGTGCTATTAGTAGTCTAAAAGCAATATTTTTTTAGGATTATGATATCATAACTGATCTTTATACTCTATACCACCTCTATTAGTAGGTCATAATCAATGCGCATGGTCAACTCATTCTTCAGTGGACTCTTTTAAATCCAATATTATACTATCTCCGTCTATTTTACTTGTTCATATTTGACTTGACACAATTCTTAATAACAAATAATAAATAGAATAATAGTTTTACTATATATATTACCCTTATAAGTTATCTCACTCATTGAAAAATGAATTGAAATTAATAAGTACTTAATAATAAGCACAAAATAGGTATAGAATATGATCTCTTGATTTTTTAAACTAGCTAGACAAGTAAAAATGACACATCGATATGTATAATATAGTAGATAAGTAAAAGTAAACCGAAAGAGTACTAATATTACTTTTTTCTTGGTCGTTAATGATGATAAGTCTAAATGGTAAATTAACGCTTGATTTTCTAAACTAGACAAGTAAAAATGAATATCTATTGTTTATAACATAGCAAATAAGTAAAAGTGAACGAAGGGAGTACTAATATTATTACTCTTTTCTTGGTTGTTAATGGTGACCATTATCTAGTGATATGGCCATTTTAACATGTGATCAGTAAGAGATTGATAATAAAGATATATAGATAATAATAATAATAATAATATATATGATCAAATTTTTAAATTTAATACTCACTGATCATACACACAGAGAACAATGGAGACCTAAAAGTTGCTCTTGACAGGCTTGAGAACAATTATTCTTTTCCTACTCATAAGGAGAGGTCAACCATATCTATCTAGGCTATAAGGAACACAAAAATTAATGAACTATATATCTAAGTTACATGTATTTATTATAAAAAGATTTTTTGTAATATATATATAGCTAGTTATTTACTCTTTTAAGAGTAAATTCTTTTTTAACTAGGAGTGATTTTTTTTAACCCTTTTTTGTATACAAAAATTAAAACCAAAAGTGGAGGGGAATAAATTAAAGTGGAAGAGAGAAAGATAAAAAAGATAGTGAAAATAATAGTGGTGCATATATATGATATGATATAAAATATAAAATAACGTTAACATTTGGCTAAGTGAGTGCTTTTTATATATACTATAAAGGGCGTGATGTTTATTAAATTAAAATTAGTGGTGGATTAATCAACTTTAAAATGTTGATCTTGACGATCAAATCTGTTTGCGTTTACTATAAAAAATAATCAAATCTTAATTAATCATTCAAATATCACCATAACTTCTATCATTCATTAATGTTGACAATGTCTATTTCGATTAGACATTATCATCATCAACTATCATATAATTTTCCGATTTCAATAGTTGGTATTCTGTTAAAATCACTATATATGGGTATAGTGTTGAATAATTATTTGGCGACAAATGACGTTTTACCTTTTACGTATGAAACTGTGGAGGAATAGTCAATGATGTCACTTATAATCGAATTTTATGACATATTCTTGGATCACTAACAGACTACACTTTTTAATACTTTTTGCAGAGAATCGTTATTGCTATTATATGGTAACACCACTTTAGTCAACTTGACGTAGCAGAAAAAAATATTAAATTTTGGATAATTAATGGATTTGAAAATCTATATATAAAATTTGCATGAAATAACTAATTGAGTTATCTTTAAAAAAAAAATACGTCTAAAATAAAAAAGAGTGATATAAAAGAACAGTTTGCCACCAATTACATAGAGACATAATCCAAATTGGAATATATAAGTTCTATTGTATATATATAAGATAATTAGAGTTAAATATTGTTTTCTTATCTCATTTTAAGTGGTCTTAAATATGTCACGTGAAAAGTTGAAATTAAAATATTACCAAAAAAAGAAAGAGGTCATTCTTTTTGAAACTGACTAAAAAAAGAAAGGAGGTCATTCTTTTTGAAATGAAGGGAGTATATATTTTTCTTAATTTTTTTAAAAAATTTATCCAATCAAATACAGTCACATAAATTGAAACAAAGAAAAGAAAGTGTTAACCTGTTATACTCATATGGACTATGGTCGTATTTTATAAGTTATGAGTTTAAGTTATACTCATGTTAGTTAGTATAAAAAATCACTATCATATCTCCCCAAACATATTTGTTATCATAAAAATATACTTATTACCTACGTACAACATCACGTAAAGGTGATCGATCTAATAATATAAAATTTTTTTATACTGATCGTGTATATACTAATAAGATGATAGTTTAAATAAAAACACGTGCTTTACCATCCGGTTCCATCTCAAAACGTTACACAGATGAAACTGAATTACCAGATCTCTAAGCTTTTCTCATTTTCGATATCTAGGGAAATCAACTAAAAATTATTCTATACGTAAATTAACTCTGTTTTTTCTTTTTCATATAAAATTTGTATGATTCTTTTGTGTTCAATATATTACGTAGTATCTCTGTTTTTGTTTGTTTTGTGTGATAATCAGGTGGAGATCAATGGTGGGTGCCATCTCCGCGCTGTTTCTTCTTGATATGAAAGGGAGATGCCTCATAAGTCGGGACTATAGAGGCGATGTTTCTGCTCAACAAGTCGAGAAATTCTTTACTAAGCTCCTCGAGAAAGAGGTACGTTGTTGTACATGTCAATCTTCTCTGTATCGTTCCAATTGTTATTATAACCATTTTGGTGTAGTTAATTCTGGATTGCTTTAGATATAATAGATATATTAATTTGAATTTTTAAGGGTGTTACCACTTACACATTGTGTCTGAGTTCATCAATGAATGAACCTTCGACTAGAAATTCCTATTTGAACAACTTTTTTATTGTTATTGATCCTCAATCTTGACGATTGCTTATTCATAGGGTGACTTAGAATCTGATGGACCAGTATGCCACGAAAATGGCGTGAACTACATGTTTATACAGCACAAGAACATTTACCTGATGGCAGCATCGAAGCAGAATTCCAATGCTGCTAGCCTCCTTTTCTTTCTACATCGTGTAGTTGACGTAAGTTGGTAAATTAACTAAAATTACGTTACTGAGTGATTGATTGAGAGGTTTTCTTACTGTCTGTATTTTCTTTTGAAGGTTTTTAAGCATTATTTTGAAGAACTAGAAGAGGAGTCTCTACGAGATAACTTTGTTGTTGTGGTGAGTATAAGGAACGCGATTTAGTCTTTTAGAGATTTATGTTTTTAGATTATGGTAAGTAACTTATGGATTTTCAAAATGACAATATGTCAGTATGAATTGCTTGATGAAATGATGGACTTTGGTTATCCTCAATCTACGGAAGCTAAGATTCTTAGTGAGTTTATCAAGACGGATGCATATAGAATGGAAGTCAACCAGCACCCTCCAATGGCTGTGACAAATGCAGTTTCATGGCGTAGTGAGGGTGTATTTTATAAGAATAATGAAGTATGGCCTTGAGGTTTTCAGCTTTACTCTTTCTACTTTTGCTGTTAGTTTTGCTTCTGGTTTAAAAATCGCGCTTTCTTTGTCTTCAATCAGGTTTATTTGGATGTGGTTGAACATGTCAATCTCCTTGTCAACAGTAACGGACAATTGATACGTTCTGAAGTTAATGGGGCATTGAAGATGAGAGCTTATTTGAGGTACTTGGTTATCAAATGATGTAATTTTAACAGATGATTTGTTGAGTAGGTCTGTTCTGTTTCGGTGAACAATAGATGAGAGTTTTCCTATTGTTGATCTTATTTCATTTCTTCATTTCCTCGTTGATCACCGTGAGGGGCTCTTCTCATTGCAATGATCTGTTTTGCTATGATGGAACATGTTTTTATCTCTTGCAGTGGCATGCCTGAGTGCAAGCTCGGGCTTAACGACAAAGTACTATTGGAGGCTCAAGGTCGACCTACCAAAGGCAAATCCATTGATTTGGATGATATCAAGTTTCACCAGTAAGCATTTCTAGTAAATATGTCGATAGCTAGTCTGCTAGTTAAGTGACTGCTTCCTCAATATGCTGTAAAATTCAGTAAATGAATTGCGTATACCATCCTTGACTCGAGCTTACTGTACTTCCAGATAATAAACTTCTTTTGTCTAAACCATTTAACGCGTATATTCAGGTGTGTGCGTCTGGCAAGGTTTGAAAATGATCGGACAATATCTTTTATACCTCCTGATGGATCATTTGATCTGATGACTTATAGACTCAGTACTCAGGTCTATTCATTATCTCTGTTACTATATTCTCATTGTAATGTATAGTGTGCCTATCATATTCTTCTTTTTCGTTAGTTGAGGCGGACTAAAAAGTTCATAACTTTACTAGTAATGGATTCAGGTGAAGCCACTGATTTGGGTGGAAGCTCAAGTTGAAAGGCATTCAAGAAGCCGCGTTGAAATGTCTGTCAAGGCCAGAAGCCAATTTAAAGAGCGAAGGTAGTATTCTTATCTTTTGTGATCAGATATCAGACTAGTTGCAAGTTTTCTTTCTCAAGTAAATATTTCAACTGAACTGGCTAATATATATGGAAGCACTGCTACGAATGTTGAAATCGAGTTGCCTGTACCATCTGATGCAATGAGTCCCAACATACGAACATCGATGGGATATGCTACATATGCTCCTGAGAGAGATGCAGTGGTATGGAAAATCAAGTCATTCCCGGGTAATAAGGTAGGGATTCAGCAAAATGATGTGTGTAATGTATCCATTTGACTGTCTACTGGTTTTATCAGCCACATTTTAACTAATACACAGGATTACATGCTGAGGGCAGAGTTTAGACTTCCAAGTGTAATATCTGAAGATACACCTCCTGATAGAAAAGCTCCAATTCGCGTTAAGTTTGAGATACCGTATTTTACAGTCTCAGGAATTCAGGTAATTTTATCTTAACCTTGTGGAGAAAAAGTTCCATTGTACTTACTGTTTCAACTACTATATGAAGTATTCCATGTTAACGTTTTGAGTTTGAGCAGGTTCGTTATCTCAAAATCATTGAAAAAAGTGGATATCAAGCTCTTCCATGGGTGAGGTACATAACAATGGCTGGTGAATATGAACTAAGGCTTATATGAGCAGGACTATCTTTGTGGCACTGCACTGTGTACTGCTGAAATCTATGCTATTTTTGGTAATATTCCACTTTTGTGTTTCTTCGTATAGATACTTTCATCTTGGAAAAAGTAAATATATACCTCCAACAATCCACATTGAGCAATGCAGCTATGTAGTTTTAGTGATGTCTGCTCTTAAGGTCTCTTTCACTGTTCGTTCTCCTCAAAATGGTTTAAGATGTAGCAAGAACAGCACACGAATCTTATCTCGATAATGAGGATGTATTTGCATAGAGTCAATAAGTTCACAAAAACAAATATATACATTTTAGTGTACATCCTTCTGCACCATTTAGTCTTACAGAATATCTATGCCTACAAAAAAGACTAAACTCTATTCATGTGGAGAGTTCATAGAACTGAGCAGAGACAACCTTTGAATAAATTCATCATACTCTTCCTTATGGCTTATCAAACTGATCCTCACATATTTTTCGCTTGAACCAAAATGTGTCCCACTCCTGGTCAAAATCTTGTGCTTCTTCAGGAATCCTTCACAGTCGTCTATGGACTTCTCGCATTTTAGCCATGCAAAAGCTGAAAAGAGGAGAAGAAAAGTTGATTGGCTTCATAGTTGAATCAATAAAACTGTCGAAAAAACAGATATATCTCAATCAGTAAACTAAAATTACCAGGTTGTGTTCCAAATCTGTGACCACTAAAGTTGCATTTTTCAGCAGGAAAGTCAAGTAAACTAAAAGTTTGGCCTTTGCTGACTGCTGATCTCAATTGTCTCCATCGCTTTGCCATTTCATTGTAGACATAATGGAAGAAGAGTGTAGACTTGTCAAATTTCTCTGTGTGCTCGTAGGTATCAGCAATAACATCAAGGATTTTAGCAGCTCGGAGCTGTGAATCTTTAGAGACACCAATGCTGCTGATCTCTATAAATTTAGTCATCTTCTTGGCAACTTCTTTATCTTTCACTAGTGCCCATCTACAGTTTTGATGAGGATATTGCCATCAAAATATGCAACAATGTCGTTAACCAAGTACCAGTATAGTCATAGTTAATTAATTCAACAGAACACTATAATGTCTTTTTATTTGTGGGGCACTGATATATAATCCAAGGAGGAAGAGTAAAAACAAGATGTGTATCAACTCATTCAAACTACATGAAATTTGTCTTTTTTGACTAGGTATGGAGTTCAAGAAAAAAAGAAAGACTTTTGACATTTTTATAGCTATAAGAGCATGTCCTCAAAGGTAAAGTGAGAGGTATAAAGTTAAAGCAACTAAAATGAGATAAGTGTCACATAAATGGAACACAGGGAGTAATAATAAATCAGGATTCAGTTACATACCCTATACGTATCCCAGCATGTCCAGTGCATTTGGAAACTGTGAACAACATAATGTCATGGCCTGCCTGAAATGAAATCGGAGTATACTGGGGCCAATAGTAAGCTAGGTCATGCACCAGTATTCCTCCACTTCCATTGACTACAGCTTGCCTGATTGATCCGTCAGGATTATTTGGAGAAGTCACAAGCTCAATATAGGGATCATTTTTGTTAAATTTAGAGGCATCACCTTTCCACTTGTAAAGACCAGATTTCAAGCAGTCAATGATCAGTGGATATGACTGCAAGAAGTTGAAAAGTTTGAATTGTAAGCTACAATACTAAGTTTACTTAAAGTATTCTAAATAGAATATCTTAATTAACATAATATATGCTTCAAATGGAAAGACATGAGTAAATATTGTTTTAAGTCAATTGAACGACAGAGTTGTGTATCCTGATAATAATCAGTACCTTACATGAAAAGATTGTTACCTGTCTGATTGCTTCCTAAACTTGCAATGCAAACAGGTAATCATAGACGTGTGAAATAAGAAACGAAAAAAAATAGAAAAGAGGAGGCAGATGTCTATTTTACTTGAAACAGGAAAATCTTGCTGAAGCATATGATTGTAATGAAAGATAATGGATGCAAATGGAATAGTGACAGCAAGGATTATGACAACTTGCATGAGAAATATTAAATACAAGAAACTTCAAAATTTAAAAGATTTGTTTGACTGGTTCAAGGAGTAAATGAGCAGACAAAGCAATCTGAACATTTAAAAATATGTTCTGTACAGTTGCTTCTGCAGGAAACTATAGTGTAAGTGGAGAAATGTAGAGCAGAAACATGAACCTCTCCAAATCTGAAATAAAATATATTTATATTGGTGAAAACTAGGGTTGACTTGGTATAGATTTTAGTATTTACAAATCTATCTAGAACTCTGCCAAATGCTGGCTGTCCTGCTATTATTAAAGCACAACCAGACTAATTTTTTGTTATTTGCCTAATCAGTTATCAGAGGCGGATCCAAGATTTGAATTTTATGGGTTTCACAACGACCTCAAGTTAATCTATAATTAACTAAGTTCATAGTAAAATTTTTATAGTTATTAAGTAGATTCCTTAACATGTAACCAAACCTCTAGGGATGGCAATGGGGTGGGTTTAAGGCTATGTGGGGCGGGGCGGGTTTAAGGTTGTGTGGTGAGGGTCGGATGTGAGGCGGGTTGAAGTGGGTTTTTTAAAAATTAATGTGGGGCGGGGCGGGTTGCGGGTATATGTGATTTTATGTGGGTTCAAACTTAATTTTAATTTTTGACATGTTATAAGAGTGATAGAGCATTATTTATTAAGATAATTTTATTAAAGCTACTAAAATATTCAAGATAATAAATGAAAATGGTTCAATAAAAAATAACACAATTTCTTACATGTTTCCCAATTGACCTCTAAAAAACAAAATTTTAAGTCACTTACCTATTAAATTAATACAACTTAATGAAAAAATGAATTTATTTTATGAATTTTATTTTTAGTATCAAACATAACTAGATAAAGAAAATATTAAAACAATTATGCGGGGCAGGTTCATGCGGGGCGGATCTATGCGGGGCGAGTTGAAAATGAAAAAAGTTGTTATGCGGGGTGGATTAAAAAATTTGCGGGTTAAGCTCAACCCGCACCGCCCCCACCCTACACCGCCCCATTGCCATCCCTACAGACCTTTAGATCTGTCCCTGTCAGCTGTATGCAAAGTCAGTATGCAATGAATTACATGTGATGAGATTCACTAAAGAAACCAAATAATCATAATTTGCATTACTCACCGAGTAAAATGGGGCAGCAGATACAATACTCATCGGCTCTGGTGCATTGGATGGAGAGAGAGCATATAACGCAGCCTGAAACAGTTGTGTAGATCCCGTTCCAACTACAATGTGATAGTTTCTAGTCTGAGCATTACCAACTAGATTGTGCAGTCTAGTTACTGCATTTGCAAAGCCTGGCTCCAGAAACCAGCAATGGTTCTTGGTATCCGAAAAATAACTAATGGATTGCCAACCTGATAAAACAAGTGTTGTTTTGTCTCCCATTTGCTTCCAGTAGACCTCGTACATGGTCGGATCACCACTGCAGAGAGTGTAACAAGACATTAAAGCTTCTTCGTACTGTAATCATATTAGTTACTAAAAAACAACTTCCTTTTATAAATGGACCAAAGATTGCTTTTTCACTTATGAATACAGTATCTACCTAATATTGTCCGCAACAACAAACAACATAAACCAAATTTGTCATTTCAGCAATTACATTTACATAAAGTTTTCAACAATGCAACACAATGTACCATTAATTAAAAGTGGTACAATCTATACAATAGTCCATGCTGCAACATCATTTAATACAGATTAGGTGGTTAGGTGTGGCAGAGTTATGAGTCTTTTCCATTAAAGGAAGGATGGGAGATTTAAGACGAATCAATGGGCCAAAATACGAAGTTTCCTGCCCCACTAGCCTCACGGCAGAAGTGCTGTATTAAGGATAACTAGTACTAGGTAGTAACACAAAAATGGCTCCAAAAAGTTCAGGATAAAGTAGTGCATCCACCTTTCCCAAGTGGTATAAAGGATGGGTAAGTGCACTGCCAAATCTTAAGGGTCCCAAACTTTAGTCTTTTAGATATTCTCAAAGGACAATAGGATTATGTATGACCCACAAGGATCTAAATTATATTAACTAGTCTAAAAGTAGTATACAAGCAATACTAATATATGTATGACAAAGTGGTCTTTTGAATTGTTTGAGGGTCATCCAACACAAGAATGATTATGTCTGGTTAATGAGAGAATCAAGGACCACCATCTATAGTAGAAAAATATTGAAGCAACGTAATTAGTGAAGCAGTTTTCACTGTTAAACAATCATAGCATAGTGTAAAGTGTAAAACACTCAGCACAAGTTATACAATCAGAGTTGTAATCCCTTATCATGCCCCCGTATCGGATTCTCTAAAAATATATTACTCTTAAAGGATCAACCACACCCGACAACATTTTTAGAGTCCGAGCAACATAGGCAGAAGCCCAATTCATTCTCATTATCAAAGATTCAATCTTTTATGGCTCCTTGCCATTTCCAAACCCCCAGCACTCCTTACAGATAGAATCCACCCCCACCCCACCACTAGGATAAAATTAACAAAAAATAAAACAAACACTGACACCCTTCTGTTATGCCAGCAAAGCATGTCCTCACATCCCTGCCTCACTACTGATGATCCTCCATCACCGGCAAGAATACATTGATTGCCAAAAAAAAATTGTCTTTGCTTTTCTTGACATCTATTATTATTTTGTTAAAATAAAAATATTACTCCCTCCATGCTAGTTTACCTGGCACAGTTTAACAAACGAGGATAACTTTTGAAATTTGTAATCTAAAATAAACCTTATATATTTGTATGGTTGCATATAGAGGCACACAATTCAACATGGTAGCTGAACAGACAAAGTTCAATCAGGCCCACACACTTAACATGGAATTTTAAAGTTAACTTGTTTCTCATTATAAAGAAAATGAATATTCTTTTAGAAACAGACTAAAAAGGATCGGACGCCACGTGAACTGAGAAAAAGAGAGAGGGGTTGAAACTTACTGGTCCAGATTGATGTACTGATCAGTTGCAGGCTTAGCCTTATGAAGCACATCCTTCACCAGGCTCACCTCATTCTTCCGGTTGGTGTCCGGGCCTGGGAGTCCAGCCCATTCATGTTCATGATGCAGTAGTTTCAACAGCAGGCCCGCATTGATAGCTACAGAAATGATAAGCAAGTGTTTTATCGTTGGCATGAACTTCTGATTCCTCATAAGGCTGAAGCCCATCTGTGATGTGATTTTGTACAAAGAGAATATTATATATATATATATAGTGAAGTGAGACTTGAAACAGAGTGATTTTCTCTCTTTCTTTATGCTCTGTTCTGTGTGATATCAAGATGGTTGGTATTTATAATGGTTAAAAGTGGATTTCTTTTACTTTTATAATCATAGTGTCCAAGTCAGAACATATCTGTTGAGTTTTAAAAGTGTGAATCAGCACATACCTATTAGTTAGGTTTTAAAAGTGTGAATCAGCACATCCGTTACGTTTTAAAAGTGTGAATGAAAAATGAAGAGTTGTGACTTTTCTCAAAGGTTATGATTTATTATCAAATGTTTTTTTTAAGGATTGTGAAGTTGTGTCTTTTCCAAAAAGGTTGTGATGTTCCATTTTCAAAGGGTTGATCTCTACAATAAGACACAATTAACATCTTTTCATACTACATTTTGTTGGCTATAAATAGAAGAGATTTTTCTCTTTTTTTTTTGCATACATTTTCTTTCAAACAAAGTAGTCTTATTCGAAGTTTGAGATACTATTACTTCTTTAATTAGTTTATCCGTTTTATCTTGGGAAAAAATAATCCACAACATCGGATAGAGTGAAGAGATTAAATTTCTTAAGACACACTGTCAGTTTTGTGGACGTGAATAGTTTTATTTCTTTTCATCTTAATTGTTTTCTAATTTACTACTCTGAATACATGAGATAACAAACTTAAAGAATTTAATTTTTTTTTTTCTGTATTTGAGATTTCTAGAGATTAAAATCCTTTTGATTTTCTACTTTGTCTGAAACTGAAACAGATCCAAAAAATTTAAGATTCATTCGATTAGCGATTAAAAGAATATAAAAACTTTATCAAAATTAAGATTCATTCGATTAACGACTAGAAGAATATAAAAACTTCATCATTAAACTAGAAACACGTTACATAAAGATTGAATCTTTATTCTTTACTATCAATATTCTAAATACTTAATTACGATGAATGGTGCAACAACATCTAGTACACCTTCAAATTGTTCAAATCCTCCTCCTACAATTATGTTAGGCAAGTAAGTCTTTTCATTGTTGACGAACTGCACCTGATTGGTGGCCAAGGCGGTGCAGTGCTAGAGGTGATTGTCTCTCGGATGCGATATATCTCAAGCCAGATCGAGAATAAGGTTCGTATTGTTGCTTTGTCATCTTCCCTGGCTAATGCCAAGGATTTGGGGGAATGGATTGGGGCTACATCTCATGGACTTTTCAACTTTGCTCCTTGTGTCAGGCCTGTGCCACTGGACATACATATTCAGGGTGTTGACATTGCAAACTTTGAGGCTAGGATGCAAGCCATGACAAAACTCACGTACACTGCAATAGTACAACATGCAAGGAAAGGAAAAGCAGCAATAGTGTATGTCCCCACAAGGAAGCTTGCACGCCTTTCTGCAGTGGATCTGATGGCTTACTCAAGCATGGACAACAAAGGCACACCTGTGTTTTTGCTGAAATCTGAAACAGAGCTGGAGACTTTTGTGGAGAGAATCAACGAGCCTGTGCTAAAAGAAACACTAAAGTATGGTGTGGGCTACTTGCATGAAGGCTTGTCTGGCACAGATCAGGATATAGTGAAGACATTGTTTGAAACTGGATGGATCCAAGTATGTGCGATGAGCAGTAAAATGTGTTGGGGAGTGCCCCTCTCTGCCCAGCTGGTGGTGGTTATGGGAACGCAGTACCATGATGGTAGGGAAAATGTGCACAGTGACTATCCAGTGAGTGATTTATTGCAGATGATGGGTCATGCCAGTCAACCTCTTGTAGATAGCTCGGGGAAGTGTGTCATCCTCTGCCATGCACCACGCAAGGACTACTACAAGAATTTCTTGTATGAAGCATTCCCAGTTGAGAGCCATTTACAGTACTATCTCCATGACAATTTCAACACAGAGATTGTTGTTGGAGTTATTCAGAACAAGCAGGATGCAGTGGATTACCTTACATGGGCATTTATGTACAGAAGGCTCACTCAGAATCCAAACTACTATAATCTGCAGGGTGTTAGTCACAGGCATATTTCGGATCACCTCTCAGAGCTGGTGGAGAATACTATCAGTGACTTGGAGTCAAGCAAGTGTGTTGCTGTGGTAGATGACGTTTTGCTTTCACCCCTGAATCATGGATTGATTGCATCTTATTATTATATCAGTTACATGACAATAGAACGTTTTACCTCTTCTTTGACCTCCACAACGAAGTTGAAGGGCTTGCTTGAAATTTTGGCTTCAGCGACGGAGTATGAACAGCTTCCAATAAGACCCGGTGAAGAGGAGTCAATAAGAAGGTTAATTAATCATCAGCGCTTCTCTTTTGGGAATCCCAAATACACAGACCCTCATGTCAAGGCTAATGCTCTGTTACAAGCGCACTTCTCTAGGCAAATGGTAGGTGGAAATCTTGGTTCTGACCAGCAAGAGGTACTTCTTTCTGCTAGTAGGTTGCTTCAAGCAATGGTTGATGTAATATCCAGTAATGGATGGCTGAATCTAGCACTTCTAGCAATGGAAGCGAGCCAGATGATCACTCAAGGAATGTGGGGGCACGATTCTGAGCTTCTTCAACTTCCACACTTCACAAAGGAATTGGCTAAGAAGTGCCAAGAGAATCCAGGAAAGAGTGTAGAGAGTGTGTTTGATTTAGTGGAGATGAAAGATGATGAGAGGCATGAGCTCTTGCAAATATCAGAGTCACAGCTTGTGGATATTGATCGTTTCTGCAAGCAGTATCCATACATTGATTTGACATTTGATATGCTGGACGGTGGTAATGTGAGAGCAGAAGACAATGTGACTTTACAGGTAACTCTTGAGCGTAGATTTGAGACTGGACCTGTGCTTGCGCCTAGATACCCTAAAGACAAGGAAGAAGGATGGTGGCTTGTTGTTGGTGATATTAAAAGTAACCAACTTGTAGCTATTAAGAAGGTTAATCTTCAGAGGGAGTCAAGGATCAAGCTTGATTTCACCGCCCCTGCTGAAGCTGGAACGAGGAAGTACAAACTCTATTTCATGTGTGATTCTTATCTAGGTTGTGATGAGGAACACACTTTTGCAGTTGACGTAAACGACGTAATGCCTGAAGACGACAGTTGAAGAGAGTGACATAGCTTTTACTTTTTGGTAATTACTACTTATAGACAATCTACTGAGACTAAGTGCTGTTTTATCTTATTTTAAATTGTTTCACTAACTAATTATTATGCAGTTTATTTTTAGCTTTAAGAATGTGATCTGAAATGTTGATGGTTACTTGCCTCATATCCTATATTTTTCTGCCTTTTCTTCTACCCATTTGAAGGCACTATATTTGTTTAACTGAATAGAAGCTAGTCATTTTAATATGCTTACACGAGGATTCACCTGTTTACATTATGCCTAAAGGCAGACAGCATAGATATTAACTTTGTTTTTCTTCTTCCCCTTTTACATAATTCTGTAGAGATAGGGAATCAACATAGATAAGCTTCGAAAAGTTAACAGCATAGATGATCTTTCCACCATAGTTGACCGCTAACTCATCAATATCTTCTATATAGAATAGGAGAATTTGTATAATATGCCCTGAATTTAATTATTGAAAAAAATATTTGAATAACAGCTTGTGCATATATAAGTAGAACCATTTTCTACCACATATTGAGGTAAACTTATTATGATCAAGACATGCACTTGATATTTTACAACACTAACCTTTTCATGCATATTTCAACTGTTCACTAGTTTATCAAGCACCTGTTTCTGCTATAACAATTTGTACTATTCAGGCAACCTAATTCCCGCATCATTTGGTTCACCAGTCAGGAGGAGATGAAGTTGGCAATACATGAGGCAAATGGCAATATCTTGGTTCTTGAAAGTTGGGTATTTTCCTTTTGAGTTTTGACTACTTGGGAGCCAGAAAGGAGAGATCTGATGTGTTTTCATTGCTGAAGTGATGAGATCCATGTAGCATTCTGTCAAGTAATTCCATGAATGGCCTAACTGAGATATGGTTTTTTGTCTGTTGACTGAACACCACAGAGGAATGTTGCACCTGATTGCCACCATCCATTTTTCAAGGTTCGCAAGCCTGAGGTCTGTTTCTGTTATTCCTATTGTCAATCTATGTAAAAGACAGTATATAGAATACTGTCAATCTTGCTTTTAGTTGAAAAAAACAACTACCTTCTGGAGACTATAATTCTAGCAGATCTATTTCCTCCTTTAGTTTCTACTTCCCTTCCTCAACTATTAGGAGCTTCTAATCTGCTAGCTTACATAACAAAGCTACAATATTTCCTTTTTGATAAGTCTCAAAAGGCAAAAGGAAAAGTACTAGAATAAAACCTTGACAATATTTAGCTACTTGGTCACGTTAGAATGAACATAGAAATGTACAAAAGATACCTCTTGCAGAACATTATCCAGTTGCCTCAGCAGTCAATCTGTTTTCCCGTGATTGTATTCAGTTGAGACCCTTAAATCACTTAAGACGATCCTTTTTAAGAGCAGCAAAACTGTCGGAATAACTAAAAGAACGAGAACAAAGTTGATCCATTAATAATGAGACTTACTAGATGCACCATTTGAAATAAATTAGAGCTTTATTTGCACTTTGTACTTAAAGTCTAAATGAACCTTAGAGCTTTTTTGTGCTTTCCACTTTTGATAAAACTGTGTCAGGTTAAGTAGAAAATTGATGACTCTCTTGATCGATGTAAGGCTCGTTTGGTAGCCAAGGTTATACATAGTCTTATGGTGTGGACTATGGTGAGACATTCAATCAACTGATTCGTCCTACTACTGTTAGACTGGTGTTTTCCTTTATTACCTTATCTTGTGGATGGCATATTCATTGGTCTGACATTAACAATGCCTTTCTTAATGGTTTATTGACTGAGACTGTGTATATGGAGCAACCGAGCAACCGCACTATCCCCAATTATGTCTGTAATTAGTTTCGTAAGGTTCTGTGTGGTCTTAATCAAGCACCTGGTGCTTGGTTTGCCTGCTTTGGCCACTTTCATAATAGCCGAGTTGATGACTCTTTATTCGTTTATGAATATGGTAATCGATATATATATCTTCTTCTGATACTATCCTTACAGATTCTGATTTTCTTTGTTATCATGGTTTTCTAACCTGCTATATGCTCTGAGTTTTCTATTAATGATCTTGGAAATGTTCACCTTTTCCTTAGAGTTCGTGTTCTCACACTTCTGCATGTCTTCGTATTTCTCAAGCTAAGTATATTCGGGATATTCTTGATTGGGCCGGCCTAATTGGTTGCCACACTGGTGTCTTCTTCTATTTTCGTATTTGGACTCTTTAGTTGACAGCTCCATTAGTAATGCATCCAGATATTCCTTATGTTGTTAACACTGCTAACCAGAATTTGCAGTCCCCTCTGGCCTCATCATTTTGCAGCTGTCAAAACGCTTTTTACGGTATGTTGCTGGTACATTGCATTACGGTCTTTTGCTACGCCCTTCAAATGCTCTCTTATTAACTAACTACTATTTTGATGTTGATTGGGCTGGTTTTCCTATACTCAGCGCTCTACCTCTAGCTCTCTGTTATTGTTTGGTAATAATCTCCATTTCTCAGTCTTGTAAGAAGCAGCACACTGTCTCTTGTTCTAGCACAAAGGCCGTGAGTGCAGTGGGAATAGGCTTCCCAAGAAACCAGATTGGGCCGGGGTCAGGCATAGAATGATGGGGATGGGCCTTAATCTTGTATTGGTTTTGCCAACTTATTGGGGAAAAAGGCCATGGGGACTCAGGTCAGAGTCCAGCATAACTAAGAGATCCATTCCATTTAGGGCAAAAACCAAATGGGGGGGCACAGGCTAGGGGCTACGGGTGGTCTGTTGTCTGAGCAGATTGGTCATTAGACC
The DNA here is from genome assembly GCA_036250505.1 of Solanum acaule. Lineage (NCBI taxonomy): Eukaryota > Viridiplantae > Streptophyta > Magnoliopsida > Solanales > Solanaceae > Solanum > Solanum acaule. Next base: position 529 of record JAJOOR010005134.1, on the reverse strand, counting down.
ACGACTACCATCAACTTGATGCACTTTGTCGGATTAATGAGTGAAGGACCTAATTATTAGTAACTTCAAAATTCTTTCTTTTTTTCTTTTTGAAATTTGTAATTTCCCTTTTTCTTAACATTTTTGGATGAATTTATTTTCGTACTCAAAATAGGATTAGTGGTGATTACTCTACTAAGCTAAAATTATCTTTCAAAGCATTGTCGATAGGGGTGTACAAAACTGAATCGAAAACCGAACCAAATCGCAAACCGAGTCAAACCGAGAAAAAAAACCCGACTAGTGGTTGGTTTGACTTGGTTTGGTATTGAAAAAAAAAACTCGACTATATTTGGGTTGGTTTGGTTTTAACTTAAAAAAACCAATCCGACATTATATATATAATTTTAAAATTTTATTTTATACATAAAAATATTTACTTTGATATAATTTTTAAATATTTATTATACTTTTTCATAGTTTTTATCTTTTAATATATTATTTCAAGTTTGAAACTTAGAATTCTGAATGGTTCAATAAAGATTATAGT
>JAJOOR010005133.1:0-34187 GCA_036250505.1 Solanum acaule | reverse complement strand
AGTTCCTGAAGTTCATGATCTTGATGATGAAAGCCTCTGAAGAATTTCTCTTTGATGACAGGTCATTGCTGTTTCCAAGTCATCAGACATTGTTTTGATGGTTCTGGATGCTTCAAAAGTGAGTGTTGGTCATTGTAGGTGATACTCTGACAGTATAGGTTTTATTAAAGCTCTTTAAAACGCGCTCCAGGTCTATGTGCTTTAAGCGCAAAGCACAATTATAAAGGATGGGCTTTAGTTAAAAAAGGTGCAATGAAGGAAAAAATTAGATCTGTAATGCAAGAAATAAGGAACAAAGTCATTCATAATGTTTTCCCTAACAATTAATACATCTCTTTGCTGATTAAAATTTATCATTTAGTACTGCCCGGTTCAAGATAGAATTCATGGGCAATGTGGTGCTTGCCTTAGTGCCTTGCCTATAGAGAAGCACCCTTAAGCGAGACGAAGCGCCCTCCTGGAGCTTTTCTGAGCTTCAGGGATTAAGTGCGCCTAAAATGAGCCTTTGACAACATTGGTTTTCATTAGATGTAAATCGTTCAGTAGATGTCTGTTTTGATAGAACTTAATAGATATTGTTGTAATTGTTCTATGAATGGGTGGTTTCGGTTATGATATTCTTTAATATTTTATTATTTAATATGATAACATGGTTATGATATTGTTTATGTATATTACTTCTATAGACAAAATTCTATTGCTTTCTCTTAATCCCTCTAACATTTTAGTGTGTCAGGATCTAACATGTGGCCCCTTCTTTCAACCCTCTCATACTTAAAATACTAGAAACTTTCAAGGTCTCATCTTATTACTTAGTGATTGTGATATTGTTCGGATTGTAGTAGATATAGCATATATATCTTGTGATTAGTGGATGAACTTTACAAGTCTGAGATTTTTTCTGGAACTAAGGCTCCTAATTGTAACAGTCTTGTGATACGGATAGATTCTATTTTTGTGAGAGTCAGCCATATTATAAAAGGGTCTCCTACAAGTTAAATCCATGGAATGCTGCAAGAAAAAGCAATATTATCAACTTGCTGTACCTATTAAATAAATATGCTAAGCTTGTCTCTGATATGCTTATATGCTTACCGAATCAAATGTCTAGAACAGTGACCTTGATAATGTCATGCCCATCTTAGACTTGATTAATTGTCTAGTGGAAGAAACAATAACATACGTTGTACTTGGACCACAACAATTATTCATGAAGTTAATAATGATGAAACAAAGCTGTAACGGCTTGTCTTGCTGTATATGTTGGGAGTCTGGAAATTTGGTGGTTAGTTGTACCTTTTGTTTGTATCCTGAGGACTTCCTATAACTATTAAATTCATCTTGTTCCCCTGGTAGCTGTTCAACAAACTATTGAATCGTCTGTTAAGCTATTGTTGATTAGAATTTTCATATTCTTGCACTTCCTATTGAGAGGTGACACACTCCTTTTCAATTTAGAGTGAAGGCCATCGACAAATTTTAACAAGGGAACTGGAAGCTGTGGGACTGCGATTAAATAAACGACCTCCTCAGGTGATCTATTCTGTGCATTATTTATGTTGTCATTTTAGCTCCTTCATTCTTATTAACATTATTTTTCTTTATCTCTCTGTTTTTTATTTGTGAAGATATCATTTTTTCTGAGGATTTTCTCAATTATTGGCAACACAACTACTGTATAGCACTAAAGTTTCAAAAAAAAAAAAACTACTGTATAGCATTATATGGGTTGATCTTATAGCAGAGTACACCTTGACATTCGTCCCCAAGTTTTTAGGTGGCAGGGTTCTTGCTTCATTTACTTTCTCTGGCATTGATATTATGAGACACTTGCTGGAGTTTATGCCCTAGGTAACCCTGTTTTAAAAAGGAGTTCGAGTAAGAATGGAGATTAGAGAATGCTTTTATCATCTATATCAGTGGTTGGCAAGTCTAGTTTGAAAATATTTCTTCCTCACAATATTTTGTCTGGAATCCCGGAGATTGTCTTTAAGTGCAGTTTTAGTTTTTTGCACACATGCATTCATTGGCAATATGCTCCCCTCAGATTTGACAACTTCAAAATGTGGATTTAATTTACATTAGCAAATGGTTGCAGATATACTTCAAGAAGAAAAAGACGGGAGGGATTTCTTTCAACAGCACGTTGCATCTGACACATATTGATGAGAAGCTCTGCTATCAAATTCTTCATGAATACAAGATTCACAATGCTGAGGTACTCTTACCCTGTTAGCCTAATATGCTGCAGAACATCATGTGGGAACTTATAGTTTCTCACAAACAAAAGTGTTGATTCTACTAACATTTTGTGGATTGTTTACAAGTTCACATTTGCCTCTTCCCCTTTTATATGTGCAAAATCTCTGTAACTTTATATTCTTTGTTCACCTTGTTAGGTTTTATTTCGTGAAGATGCTACAGTGGATGACCTTATTGATGTTATTGAGGGAAATCGTAAATACATGAAGTGTATATATGTCTACAACAAGATAGATGTTGTCGGTATTGATGATGTGGACAGATTATCCCGACAGCCAAACTCCATTGTCATTAGCTGCAACTTGAAGGTATTTTGTGCAATAGTTATAAGAATACTGAAAGAAGTAAATTAACAGCTATGGCAAGTTTTTTGATGAATCAGAAAGCCTACTAATCAGGTCTAATGTTTTAGCAAGGTGCTACCTTTATTACAATTTACTGTTTCTTTGCATTTGCATATTGATATTTAGTATGACTGCAATGAAGAGCATATTTAATTGTCTTGAAAGTGCATTTCTGGGACTGTCCACTAAATACAGTTGGCGGTGACAATGTCACATGAAGTTGCAATCTTTTCTTTTTGTGTGGTTCTGTATGTAGTGGCGTACGCAAAATTTTCAATAAGCGGCGTCAATATTCATAGAAGAAAGGATAAAATTTAATTATCACATTTATAAGTAAGATATATCCTTGACCCATTGGTTTAGTCTAGTTTTAAGCTAGAAGAGGTCTTGGGTTCAATACTACTTGACCAGAATTTTAAGCAATATAATATGTTATATGTTGCAAAAATATGCTTAGGTTTGACGTTCGAACCTCCAGCCTAAAAGAGCAAAGCCGTACACTGAACCAACATGCCAAGAGACATCTTTTGTCAAGCAGTGTCATTTCGTTCAATATATCTCTTTATGCATAGTATTAATATGTATATCTAGTAAAAAAATTCCAACGAAGCGGTATCACTTGACACCCCTCCACTCAATGTGGGTGTACATCCTGTCTGTATGACTTCCAAGGCCTTGTTTTGTTTAGAAGTCTTTTTTCTTGTAGTTTGTCCTTCGGGAAATAGTAAGTGCGTTACTTTTTCTAGGATCACTAGGATCTTCCCAAGTTGAATTGCTTCATTGTGAATACGGGTTCTGGGACCAGTAATTACATTTACTTCTTTTTCCTTTGTGAAATTTGGCTTGAAAATCCAAAGGGAAATTGAAGACCACGGGACGTGAATCCCTGGGCACATGTGAATGCCCTGTTTCTTGTGTTGGAATGGGGTCAAACTATCCTTACATGCTAATATGCTTTTCAGAAATCTTCTAACCCATTGCCTTGTCTGCATATTAATATTGCTATCGAATTTGGAACAGCTGAATCTGGACAGACTACTTGCAAAAATGTGGGAAGCAATGGGTCTTGTCAGAGTTTATACAAAGCCTCAAGGCCAGCAACCAGATTTCGCCGAGCCTGTGGTTCTCTCTTCTGTATGTTGTATCACTTTATGCTTTTATTTTCCACTTGTGCGCTGTCGCTGTAGCTTTGTTGATAAATCTTTTTCATGTATTTATGATTCCAGGATAGAGGTGGCTGTACTGTAGAAGATTTCTGTAATCACATACATAGGAGCCTTGTTAAGGATGTGAAGTATGTTTTGGTATGGGGCACGAGTGCAAGGCACTACCCTCAGCATTGTGGTCTCAGTCATCCGCTTCAAGATGAAGACGTGGTTCAGATTGTCAAGAAAAAGGTAGCTAATTTTGCTTTGGGATTTCAACATATTCTCATTATTATATTAATATCAGCCGTAGCATGGCAACATGTTTGTTGGGAGTAGTTTTCTTACTTGTAAACACAATCTGGGCCTTGAATATTGTCTCAATATATCTTCAAACAATCAACCTTATCTTCCTGCTAAAAGTATAAGCAAACTTATACTATGATTTCTTCACCATATCGGCTTTGGAAGTTGTCTCACTATCACTGTGCTTCATGAAGACACACTTGATGCCTATGACATTCAAAGCATTCTCTATTTTATTGTGCAGGAGAGGGAAGATGGTGGAGGCAGAGGCCGATTTAAGTCACATTCTAATGCTCCTGTTCGGATATCTGACAGAGAGAAAAAGGCTCCACTGAAGACATAGTTTAATCAGAAGGTGAAGCTTTTATTTATGTGCTAATCGTTGAGACATCAATTTTTGATCGGAGAGTATATTGCAGGAAAGTAATGAGCTATTCTAGAGGTTTCTTCAGCTCTAAGGTGTGAAGCTAATCATAATTATGATATCAACACTATGCAGTGTAAAAAAATATGGACATATGCCTTCCCTCCGAAGGGTAAGGTCTGTGTAGATCCTATCCTACCCAGATCCCACTTGTGGGATTGCACTGGGTATGCTGTTGTTGTTGCCTTCCCGAAGGCAAGATGTGCTGTTTAGAGTTTCCATCTGTAACCCGTTATTGGAACTTTAGATGCCAGCTTCCAACTGGCAGTACGTCTTTGTGAGAACTAATGTGGTTGAAATGGTAGAGGCCTGAGGGAACTTTTGTTACCCAAAATGTTTCTTGCGTATCGAACACAAGAAAATAAGTAAGAAATTCACTTATTTTCCTAAAAAGAAAATTCCAAGCTTTCATACGGAACACACCCTTAGTTTTAACAGGGAAATTTCGGTCATGACTCATTACTATGGTTACGATTTTTTTTTCTTTTCCTTTTTGTTTCTTTTTTTCATGTCACGTTGGTTCGTAATCTTAATAAATGAATATGGTTTGTGGGTAAGGATCACTTTTGATTTGTGTGGAAGTGGCCTAATTTCCAATCCATGTTGTCATATCTCAAGTCGTTCTAATTTACTTTAGTTCTTAGAGTGAATTAAAGAGGAAAGTAGACACAAGAGTGACATATTATTGTTTTATTTAAGAAAGAGATTCTAATCTAACAATTTGGTACCCACGTTGTATGTACCAAATTCTTGATGTATGCCTAACCTATAGTTGTACTCCCTTCGTTTATTTTTATTTGTTCAGTAATAATTAGAATAACAATTTAATCATATCTTCCTTTCAATTTATTAAATTTAATATATGAGGAATACTTGTAATTAATAATAAGAATAAATTAGGAAATGTGATCAATTATTTATTGATTTTGTAAATTGAACCAGTAAAAGTGGACAGATAGAGCAATATTCATAATATGACAAGATATTATAGTAGTACCGTTTTTCTACCACTTAAATGAACTCTGCGACTTCCATATGTACACCTCTTATCTAAGGTCATATCCTCAATAAGCCTAAGAGGCGATGTGTTCTGTCTAATCACCTTCCTCCAATACTTTTCGGCCTACTTCTACATCTCCGAACACTTAGCATTGGCAACCTCTCACACCTTATCAATGGGGGCATCTACACTTCTCTTCTTCTTATGTCCAAACCATTTCAATCTCGGTTCTCTCATCTTCTCCACCACATAGGCAACTTCATCTTGTCTTAACACTGAATCTTATCTCTCTAATATGTCCACACATCCACCTCGACGACATACTTATTTTCACAACTTTCATCTTTTGAACATGAGAGTTCTTGACTAACCATCACAACAAACCAGACAATATTGTCAGTCTAACCACCACCTTTTAGAACTTAATTACCTTTAAATTTAGATGGTACCTTCTTATCACACAAGACTCTAGAGACGAGCCTATATTTCGCCCATCCCGCGTTAATACGATGTGCGACATCATCGTCAATTTCCCTATTATCTTGAATTAAGGACTCAAGATACTTCAAACATTCTTTTTTTGGATGACTTGGGTATCATGCCTCACTTCCACACTAAACTCCTGTGTTGCATCACTGAACTTCCACCCAAGTATTCAGTCTTTATCCTTCTTAGAACTTTTTAGACTCCATAGTTTGCCTCCAGACCCCAGCCCATCGCATTAACTCTATTACGAGTCTCGTCAATCAATACTATGTCATGCAAATAACATATACCATGACACTTCACCTAGTATACCCCATCAATTCATCCATTGCCAAGGTAAATAGAAATGAACTAAAATCTAATCCTTGTTGTAACCCCATCATGATCGAAAAATGCTCCGAGTCACTTCTCAGTTCTCACTGTCCTCTAATCTTGGATCCATCATACATACCCTTAACCACTCCACTATAAGCCACAAATACTCTTCTAACATCTAAGCATTTCCATAAAATTTCTCTTGAAACTTTATCGTAAGCCCATCTCTAGGTCAATAAACATCATATTTTATATTTATATTTGATAGAAGAAGGTAGAATTAGCATTTCGTGAATTAGCATCTGTTGGAATGTATGCGTCCACGTTTTCTATGGGACCAGGTCCTTAGCACAGTTACAAAACAGAAAATAAACAAAGTGCTGAAAGTAAAGATTGCACAATAACTTTACGTGGAAACCTCCTTGCTTAAGGGAGTAAAACCACGACCTGGCCTGCCAGGACTTTTCAAACTTCTTTCACTAATCTTCTCCAAGCAAAAGTAAAAGCAAGTTTACAAACCGAGATTAGCCTACTAATCCCAACTCTAAGCAATACCTCATATTACTTAGATGAGCTAGAGCAGATACAACACTGCCCACTAAGCTATCACCCCTAGATAACTTAGACTTTGCTAAGCGGATACAACACCACCCACTATACTAATCCCGACCGATTAATATAGACTTTAGAGTAAGACCCTAAGTTACCCTTAACCTAGTTCTTACAATAATTCACACAAATTTGAAACGTTTCTTTCACAAAACGAATCCTACAATGTAAGCACTATTACAAGCAAACAAAGTAACAACTAGTACAAGAAGCTTTTGAAGTAATCGATCAGATCCCTTGTTGTTCTTGAAGCTCTTGAAGTAATCGATCAGATCCCTTGCTGTTCTTGAAGCTTGAAAAATTTCTCTCTTTGAATGAATGAATAATATTGTTGTATTTTGTTTAGTATATACTATAAAAAGTTATTACCAAACGTACAAGCAACCTCCTTGCTTCTGATTGGTGAAGTACTCTACAGCTTCTGACGCAGACAGCTTTTACAGCTGTATCGCACTTTGACAGTTGGACGAGTATTCATACTCTGCAGAGGACCAGGTCCCTGCACTTGTGAGGAGATCATCAAAACACCAAAAGGCATAAACTCTTATCAATTTCCCCCTTTTTGATGATGACAAACAACCTGCATAACTCCTCACGTGAGTGAACGGACATTCATTCAATGACTGGTGTTTCCCCCTAAATTGAACAAGCAACCTCGTCGCTTCTGATTAGTGAAGTACTCTGAAGCGTCACCAACTTTTACAGCTGTACAACATATTGACACTGGATGAGCATACTCTGTAGAGGATCAAGTCCCTGCACTTGTGAGGAGATCATCAAAACATCTAGGAGTATTAGCACTTATCATTTCCCCCCTTTTTGATGATGACAAACAACCTGTATAACTCCTCACGTGAGGGAACAAACATTCATTCAAATACATAAAAAATTCCCTCTTTGTTAGTGCACCAGTAACAACCACGGTTCGTTCCCCCTTAGTTCAATGCCCCTAACAACCACAGTTCCCCCTTAGTTCAATGCCCCTATTCCACAACCAACTTTACAACAAAACTTCCCCCTTTTGACATCATTGAAAAGGTGAAGCAGTAAACATATTCAAGTTAAATGCAAGGCAATAAAGAATTCAGGGCCTTGGGCCACACAGAACATGTGTATGTAAGCATAAAGAGAATATTAAGCCACATATGAACAGGGCAGAAACATAAATAGCATTAGATCACAGATACTGACCACTGTAGTCAGCCAACACAACATAAAGCCACAAGAGTTTTAATCAGGATTGAAGAAAAAAAAGGGAAACTAAGGAAACAAGACACTTTTAGGACGGAAAGGGAAAGGGATTGAGGGTGCACATAAACAGAGATAGATGCTCATTTGCATCCTCATGAGCCTTGATAAGCTGCATGTTGAGAGCCTTAACTTCCTCACTGGGTGATGCAATTGTCTTCAGCAACCTTTCATTTTCATTCCTCAACTATTGCAACACCTGCTCATTTCCATCGCTGGTACCAGGTCCCTTCGAAACTGCCTTCTGTAATTCAGACCTCAATGAAGCGATTTCAATCTCCTTGTTATTCAGAATCTCAGTAAGATCAGTCACTTCCCGTTTAAGAGCAGCCTACTGCTCTAGAACATCTGTCACTTGAGATCTGCCCCTAGCTTTTCCTTCAACACACTCACATTCCAGCGTAATGGCAGGGAGGTTGATCTCTTCAAGTTCATCAAGTTTCTCCATGAGAAAAAGATCAGCAACAGATGTCACTGTTCTCTTTTCAGTTCTGGGCACTAACACCTTGTAGATGAACAAAAAAAAGCAATTGATATTTCCCTTTGAGAAACCTTTTCGATATCCCCGCATTCTTGACATCTCCACGTTTTGTGGCAAGTGCATCAAAAAGATTTGATATTCCAAATTTGGTTAGAATGTCAGGGTCAAAGACTCTGTCATTCAAAACCTTTTGGTTCTCCATTGCCGTTATCTGCTCCTCCCTTGTCATTTTGTTTTCTTCACTTTGATTTTGCACCCTAGAACCTGGTCCCTTTATGTGTTTTAATTTTCAGCCACCTGTTTTCTAACTTTCTCCCTTTTCACAGGAGATTTCTTTGCAGCCTTCTGGAGTAGAAAAGGAGAAGTTGAATGAACTAGGGTTTTCAACTTCTTGGGAGATAGGGATCTTTGAAGAAGAATTAGAGTTAGGCATTTTGAGAAAGAGTGAAAAGCTTTGGAAAGGGGATTAGTGAATTTGATTCACTAAGAGAAGTGTTATATAAAACCAAAAATACATTGGGTCCCCAAACAGTAGCGACCTTTGGTTTAAAAGTAAAAAGACATCTGAAACTGACGCGATGAATGGGCGAGGGACACGTGGCAGTGATGTTGACATACAGACAGTGTAGCATAAGTGATACTAACCTCAGGAGGACCAGGTCCCCTTTTCAGTTTGCAACCCTGTCAGTATGATTTAATCTTCCCTTCAGCTAGACACACCATGAGTGTATACCTACATTAAGGTACCAGAAGTGAATTCTTAAGTGACAAGCATTAAAACAAGAATAGATACCTGCCCTCCGTAACATAATCAAAATAGAAGATTTTTGTGCAAACTTGTCAAGGAATCAGGTAATCTTGTGCATCCCCAGCCTCATCTTGCTTTTAATGAAACATTCTTTACTCAATGACTTTGTAAAGATATCAGTCATATGGTCCTCAGTCTTACAGAACTTCATCACCACATTTTGCTTCTCAACATTGTCCCTCAGGAAATCAGTGATGATCCAAGAAAATGTGCCATGCCTGATGTACTCTTTCGATCTACAAGAAAGCCTACATAGTTAGCATCTGCAAAACCAATTAGATCAAGTGAGTCACCTATTAGGTAGAAGAGGACCAGGTCCTGAGTTCCCTTCAAGTATCTCAGGATACATTTGGCTGCCTTCAGGTGAGACTCCATTGGTTGCTGCTTGAAATATTGCACACATTCCTACACAGAACACTATGGCTGGTTTGCATGCTGTAAGGTACAAAAATGACCCAATAATTCCCCTATACATGGTCTGATTGACCTCCACGCCATTTTCATCTCTATCAAGTTTCACACTTGTGCTTATAGGAGTATCCAACACCTTTGCCTCAAGAAGATTAAATTTCTTGAGCAGCTCTTTGATGTACATCTCTTGGCATATTGAAATGCCTTGGGAGGTTTGTTTGATTTGCAAGCCTAGGAAGAAAGTGAGTTCTCCCATCATGCTCATTTCAAACTCACTGCTCATCAGATCAGCGAATTCCTTGCAAAGTAAATCTGTAGTGGCTCCAATGATGATATCATCCACATAAACCTGACAATCAACAACTCTTTTCCTCTGGATTTCAAAAATAGTGTATTATCAATTTTACCTCTTTTGAACCCATTTGCAAGAAGGATTATTGATAGGCGTTCATACCAAGCTCTGGGAGCTAGTTTCAACCCATACAGAGCCTTGTCTAACTTCAGCACATGATTTGGCAGTTCTGTATCTTCAAAGCCTGGGGGCTGTTTGACATGCACTTCTTCCTTTAGATTCTCATTCAAGAAGGCACTCTTGACATCCATTTGAAAGAGCTTGAATTTCATATGAGCAGCAAATGCTATCAGAATTCTGAAGATCCATCTTGTTCCAAAAATTGTTCTGTTGATAGGTCGGGGGACCAGGTGCCACACTTTGCTCTTCTCAAACTGACAGCGTTCTTCTTACATTGATGTTACCCAATCTGCATCCTGTAGAGCCTCATTGATGTTTCTTGGTTTAATGGATGACATAAGGATGAATATGCAACTAGATTTCTTGTCCTGGATCTAGTTTGAATTCCAGAGTCAAGTGGAAAAATGAGATTGTCCAGTGGATGAGAAGATTGATGTTTCCATCTGGACTTTTTGCTCGACTCTTCTTCTTAACAATTTTCCCCCTTTGAGAACGGACCAGGTCCCTCTCTGAAGTTTGAATGTGATTTGCCTATATCTGTCCTGACCTCTCCTTTCCTTCAGCCCTTTTTCCATGTGTGTATACCTACAAAAGGTATGAAACTGAATTTGCCAAAACATACATAACTGAAAAGCAAGGATACTCGCTCCCTTTGCATAGTCATAAGAGAGTTGATTGCTTCAGGCAGGATCCATTCAATTCGGTTTCAGCATTCCCAAATTCAGTTTGATTATCTCAGTCAAGTCTTCTAAGAGCTTCAAGTTACTGCTTGATCTACAAGAATTGATCATATCAAGCTGCACTTGCTACATTCTCTGCCGCAGTTGATGAAAGAGCAAGTGAATCTTGTCTTTTAGTTCCCCATGAGTGAGAGATCAACCTATAGCACAAGCCACTCCTGAGGTACTCTTTCCATAAACTTGATACTCAGCATAATCAGCATCACTATGAACTCCAAATCAAATGTCTCATGATGGACAGAATAGGACCAGGTCCCCTGTCTTCTGCAAATGTCTCAAGATTCTCTCAGCAGCCTTCAAATGCGATTCCTTTGTACAAGAATGGAATCTCTTTAGAGGTTTGCTGAATGTGTAGCTCTAACAAGAAATATCCCATCGTGCTCATTTAGAACTCACTACCCATGAATGCGGCAAACTCTCTTTTAAAGCCATTGTAGAAGAGGAACTTGGACAACCTATCAGCTTGTTGGAAAATCGAGTGTCATACTTTGCTTCTTTCAGACTGAGCTTGATCAGCTTCTTCATTCTCACCTTCAGAATTCACATTATCAGTTTGAACTGCATCATCTTTGTTCAGCACTGTCTACAGGATCGGGTCCCTTATCAGGTTCATCATCTGCATCAGCTTCCTTGAGATTGCTAGATTCATGAAGAGGAAATTCTTCAGCAAGCTTACTGTTTAGACCATCTCTCTGAATCTAAATCAGCCCTTCCATCTAAGAATCTTCTTTCTTTTGCAACTACTCAATTCTTCCGGACTCATCAAAAAATCACATGACCACCTTATTATATGCCTGATAAGCTATACTGGAGGAAGAGTATTCCACAAATACTCTTTCAATATCATTGAGATTACACTTCTCAATATCATCATTTTGGTCACAAAACATGTATTATTCACCATTTCAGCCCGAAAGTCCTTTGAAAGATAAAAGGCCTGATTATACCACCTGAAGAATGGTCTGATCTGCTTCTCCTTAACACCATCGTCACAACCTTTGTCATCTGCAAATTTCATTTTAAGCAGACCGAGGACCAGGTCCCTTGACACAAGTTTGTGCAGTAGAGAAACATTCACAAGAGCACGTCTCTCATATCATACCTCAGTATTCTCACTTTGAGCACTAAGGCAAGTGAGACTGTCACAACGAGCAGTTATCAGATCAGCAATACGCATATTCTTGCATCTTTTTTCTATCAAATCATCGCCCGAGAGAACAAGTATATGACCACATGTTCTTTCCGATAAAAACTTAACTTTGTTTCATTCATCACAAATCTATGAAACACTTAAAAGATTGTACTTCAACCATTGACATAGTACACATTCTCAATAATGTATTCCATAGATTTCCCAATCATGCCTTCACAAAAAAAAACATACCTTTTCTGCCATTGCCAAATGAGACACCTCCACCTTGAAGTGCCTTGAGAGAGAAGAAGTTTTCAGTTTCCCAGTCACGTGTCTTGAGCATCCGCAATTCATGAATCAACGCTGACTGTTGCTGCTTCTTTTCTCAAGAATACCATATCACTTGTTAGCCTTGGGAACCCACTTTAGTTGGAGTTCCCAGTAAGCAGATAAAGGAGTGATAAGAGAATTCTTTGTCCAGTGAGGCAGATTGATTTTTTTTAACGTAGGAACAGGAGCACGACTAGGTCCCTTCTTCTGCTTATTGCTCTGTTGATCAGGTCCCTTCTTCTTCTTCATGTTTCTCTGCTTAGAATATTTTGAGAGTTTATCTTGGGTCCTTTTCCAATCTGGACAATCTTTCTTCAAGTGACCATCGCGACCACAATGGAGACACGGCAAACTATCAGACATATACACATCTTTGCCATGGGGATTGTAAGAAGGACTTTTGCTTGAATTTCCTAACCCCTTCCTATCATTTTGACCCTGACTGGTAAGCTGGCCAAAAGAGGCAACTCAAGTTTTAAGCATCAACAATAGAAATGTAAAGACTCCTCAACTACTACTGATTATTTATGAAGCCTCTAACACTATGAGGGATGTCAAGACAAGACCCCCGATCATCCTAACAAAACTGAAATACTAGAAATAAAATAAGGGATCCTCCGGAAGCAAGGAGACTCACCAAAGCTAACTCAAACTGCTACGGTATCAACGAAGCTCCCGTTGATGACCTTGATCTCCTGTATCTGCATCATGAAACGATGCAGACCAAATGACATCAGTATGAGCATGTAAGGGGAAATCTAAAACATGGCATAAGCTTGAACTGGAACTGAAGAAACATACTCACCTCATCTCAACTCAAAGTTACTCAATCTCAGTTTAATATAAAAGCAACAATAGAGATGCATTGTAAAATAGCTTTTAAAATAGCAAACAACAACTAAATGTATTTAAAAATACAATAATAACTCACTTTGTATGTAAAAATACAAAATAACTCTATTTGGGAGATTCTCTAACCGACAATCATCACTATGAGATATGTGATGATACAACGTCTCGCCCATGCTGCCAGAACTATCATATACCTTGCCAGAGTATAAGACATCCTCAACTAAGTGGATCCACTAAGCTATGCTGAAAAGCAATAAGGAATCGTCTAAAAAGTATGACCATTTCTACCCACGTTGGCTACATGATTTATGAAAACTTTGAGTGATTTGAACTCATCCGCTCAATAATTATATTCTAGGTGTTTTGATGATCATCACAAATGCAGGGACCCGGTCCCTGGCAGAGTGCTCTCGTCCAGATTCAAAATGGGGCATAGCTGTAAAGCTGTCTTATTAGGTTGGTTGGTGAAAAGTGCAGCATACTTCACCAATAGGAAGGGCGGACGAGGTTGTTTGTTTCAGTGGTCAAAACTCTTGTTGGTGATTGATATATACAACAATAAACAAACATCATTATGCATTCAAAAAGAGAGAAAGCTAGCAAGTCTTTTCAAGAACTCACAAAGAAAACACTGCAAGGGACCCGATCCCGAAAAGATTGCATACGTGAAAAAGTCAACGACAGCTGGCTAAAAGCAGTCACATTTGACATGGTTAGTGCACAACTTTTTCACAACAGCAGGCTCTCAGCCAATGGTGTCATCCCAAGGTGTTTATGTTTTGATATAGTCTCTTTTCCAAAGACACAACTCAAGATTTGGCAAACAAAGATTTGAATTTCTAAAAATTCATAAGCTTACAAAGAAAAGGCCATCTTCAAGGAAGAACACTGCTCATACTCAATAAGGGACCTAATAGAGTACTAAAAAGTCTTTGTTGTACTTTGAGCTTTGTGTCTTATGTGCTTACATTGTAAGATTCGTTTCACATTCATAAAGAAACGTTTCAAAACCTTTGTGTGTATTGTTGTAAGAACACAGTTAGAGTTAATTGTGTGTCTTAGGTGTTGAAGTCTATATTGATTCGTGATAGTTAATATAGTGGGCAATGGATGCATTGCTTTGGCTCAGTAAGTAATAGAGGTATTACTTAGTGTGAGATTAAGAGTTTAGTCTCATTATTGTGGTTGAAATCTGTATTCACTTTTTCTTGGAGATTAGTGAAGGCAGTTGATAATCTTGTGTGACAGGTTGTGGTTTTACTCCCTTGAGCAATGAGGTTTCCACGTAAAATCGCGTATGCATATTTTACTTCCAGTTACTTACTTTTCGCACTATAACTATACAAGGGACCTGGTCCTGTGATCACTGGTGGACGCGTACATTCTATCAATTGGTATCAGAGCGTTGGATTCTCTATCTGGTTAACACCAAGAGAACAGATCATGAAGGAATAACAACTCCACTAAGCTTGGAAGAAGGTCAATCCACCACCCATCCTTCTCGATTTAACGACTAGTTCTATGGATGGTGGAAGACCAGAATGCACGATTATATTATGGCGAAAGACAACGAGTTGTGTGATGTGGTGCTTGATGGTCCTTATGTTCCCACCAAAGATGTCAAAGAAGGAGAACTCACTCGAGTGATTCCCAAAACTAGAAAGGAATATAATGAAGCAGAAAGAAGATCGAGAAAAATTATAAGGCCAAGAAGTTGTTGGTATGTGGAATACGAGCAGATGAATACAATAGGATTTCGGCCTATGAAACGGCTAAGGAAATATGGGACTTCTTGAAGACAGCCCTTGAAGGAACAACTCAAGTTAAAGAATTAAAGGTGGACATGCTGACTACTCAGTATGAAAATTTTAGCATGAATGAAGGTGAAACTATTCATGAAATTCATTCTAGATTCACCCCCATCACTAACGAACTTCGATGCCTTGGTCATTTATCCAAGAAAATAAGTTCGAAAAATCTTAAGAGTTCCTACAAAATCCTTGGAAAGTAAAGTCAACGCCATCACTAAAGCTAGAGATCTGAAGACTCTCACAATGGATGAGCTCATCAAAAATCTGCAGACCTATCAACTGAATAGACAACAAGATTCATCTAAGAGAGAGGGAAAGAAAAAAAGTATGTGGCTCTGAAAGCCTCTCCAAGTGACATATTTGAAGATGAGAAGGAGATTTATTACTTGACTAAAAGGTTTCAAAAGATAGTCAAGAAACACAGTGGCTTCCAAAGAAAGGGAAAATCCAGCAGGACAACTAATGCGAACGATCTTTGCCACAAATGTGGAAGGCCAGGACATTTCATGAGAGACTTTTGGAGTAATAAGCAAGAATATAGATATCATACAAGAGGAAACAAGGATAAGCGTAGGGACCAGGTCCCTGACTTTGCTAGGAGAAAGGCTAATACTAATTAGGTGGTAAATAAGGCCTTTGCTATATGTGGAAATCTTTCCAGTGATTCTGAGGAGTCCGAGCATAATGAAGATGTTTCTATGATGGCGGTCGAGTATGATGAGGATATCTTCAACTCCATTTTTTCATTGATGGCAAAAACTGATGATGAAGATGACAAGGACGAGGTAACACTTTTCGACCTTAAAAATGACATAAACACTTTCTCCATTAAGCGATTAGGAAAGCTTGCTATTATGTTAATCGACTCTGTGTATGAATTAATTGGTGAGAGAAATGCCTTGAGAATGAATCTCAACATCTGTGAAGATGAAAAGATAACACTTGTCTCTCATATATATGAAGTTAAGGAGAGAATAATGGTGTTGGAAGCTGAACTTCTGCAGCTTAGAGATGACTTAGGAATCACCTTAAATGGAAAAAAGGAAAATGAGTGGTTTTGAGTTAGATCTGGAAAATAATCTAAAGAAAACTGAGTCAAAACTAGCAGCCTCAGTAGAAAGAAATTCTCAGCTAGAGGTTGATTTAGTTCAAATTAAGGAAGAATTAAACAAATCCTTAAAGTGGACTAACTCATCTAAGGTTCTCACCAACTTGGCAAACCAAAAATTTAACAGTGGAAAAGGCCTAGGGTGTCAAAAGATAGAACCTCCCTACAACCCTCATAGCAAGTATGTGTCTGTGTCTGACAACTTGTTATGTACTCATTGTGGTCGAAATGGTCACTTGAAAAGAACTTGTGAGTCTCTGAAAAGGGCAAAAGAGACCCAAGTTGAGTTCTCAAAATCTGAAAATCATAAGGAACCTGATCCTAGGTATCGCTTCAGTAAGAAAAATCTGCCTCCATGGACTGGACGATTTCTTATTAGGCCTTTTGATAGTTTGTGGGAACCCCGTCTTAAGTGGGTTCCTAAAGCTAACAAATGATTCTTACCTATAGAAGAGACGAAGCAGTCAGTGCTGGTTCATGGATAGTGGCTGCTCAAAGCACATGACTCAAAAAATAAAAAAACTTCCTCTCTCTATTAAGGCACTTCAAGGTAGAGTAGTCTTTTGGCGTAGGCATATTTGGGAAGTCTGTGGAACACACCATTGAGGATGTGTACTATGTTAATGGTTGACGCAATCTTTCAAGTATTTCACAGATTTGTGATGGACGAAATAAAGTTAAGTTCTTATCAGATAAAAATGTTGTCACAAACTTTCCCTCTCAGGTGATGATCTTGACAGAAAAGAGATGCAAGAACATGTATATTGATGATCTGAATACTGCTCATAGTGACAATCTCACTTGCCTTAGTGCTCAAAGTGAGAATGTTGAGGTATGACATAAGAGACGTGCTCATATGAGTGCTTTTTTACTGCACAAACTTGTGCCAAAGGACCTGGTCTGCAGTCTGCCCAAAATAAAATTTGTAGATGGCAAAGTTTGTGATGCTTGTGTTAAAGAGAAACATATCAGACCATCCTTAAAGTGGAATAATCAGGCTTTTAATCTTCCAAAGAACTTTCGGGCTGAAGTGGTGAATACTACATGTTTTGTGACCAAAATGATGATATTGAGAAGTTTGATCTCAATGATGTTGAAAGTGTATTTGTGGGATATTCTTCCTCCAACAAGGCTTATCGGGTTTATAAAAACAAAAATTGTGCATTGAAGAAAGTGTTCATGTGATTTTTGATGAGTCTAGAAGAATTGAGAAGTTGCAAAACAAAGAAGATTCTGATATGGAAGAGTTGCATTAGATTCAGAGAGATGGTCTAAACAGTGAACTTGCTGAAGAATATCATTTTCATGAATCCAGCAATCCAAAGAAGCTGATGCAGATGATGAACTTGATGAGGGACCTGGTTCGGTAGACAATGTTGAACAAATATGTTACAGTTCAAACTAATAATGTGAATTCAAAGGTGGGAATAAAGAAGTTGATCAAGCTCAGTTTGACAGAAGCAAAGTATGACACGCGGTTCCCCGACTAGCTGACAGGTTGTCCAAGTTCCTCTTCAACAATGGTTTTAAAAGAGGTAAAATTGACAAAATCCTCTTTTTGAAATCTCAATGAAAGGAATTGTTGATTATTCAAGTATGTATCGATGATATCATCTTTGGAGCAACCCTTGAGGTGTTGTGTGAAGAGTTTGCTGCACTCATGGGTAGTGAGTTCCAAATAAGCATGATGGGAGAATTCTTCATAGAGCTACAGATCAAACAAACCTGTAACACCTCAGATTTGTTAAGGAAAAAATTTCCTTGTTAAGCCAACATGGCGAGGTGAAGTGCCATCACCAAGTGACTTGGCGATTAGCCAAGTGAAGTCACCATCGCCTAGTGGACTGTCTCCATGGCCCAAGCTACTAGAAATTTGGGTGAGCCAGGTTGGGCTCGCCGTTCCAGTCGGCGCATTGCCAAAGGCCCCTCCCTCATCGCCTAAGTGTCCTGCCATCTAATGTGAGTTACTGGAAAATTAGGCGAGCCAAGGGCTCACTTGACGAATCGCCAAGTGCCCTTGGGCGAGCCTCAACGTACAACATCTCCTAGAATAAATAAGGGTCTTTTGTGTCTTTTTGGAGTCTTCTTAATTCGATACTACATCATTTTACCCTTCACCTAGAAACGTATATAAGCATTTTATTCCCAAATTTCCCCCAACTTAAGTCATTCTCTCAAGAACCAAAAAGAAAACCCAAAGTTCTTCTCTCTAATATTTCTCTCTCTAGAACTTGAAGAAGAATAAGAAAGAGTCCAAGCTAGGATCAAGCTCAAGTCTCTCATCCTCAAGCAATTATGGGCTTTGTGATCAAGGTATGATGGTTTTTCATCCATAGAATCCTTTCATCCATGGAGCCCCTATGATTTCCCCAATTTAGAAGAATAATTCCCCAATTCCAGTTAGGGTTTCTTTTAATGTTATGGGTTTTGATCCAATTGAGTGGATTGTGATTGTTTATGATTGAATTGATAGAATTACATGTTTATAGGATGAATTTACATGTACCCGTGCCTAACCCATGTCTAGATAGATGGAATTGAAGTAAGTGAGTTTTATGCCATGAAAGGGGAAATTGAGGATTTAGATGTATTCATATAGGATTGACATGGTACATTATAGATTGTCTTGAGATTGAGGCATTTAAGATGAATTACGGTTTCTAAGGCTTTGAGAGTGAATCTTATGATATGAATTGTTGGTAATTGATGTTATTGTTGGAGAATGTATACTTCCCACATGAATTGCTTACGTATGAATGTATGAATGTGAAAGGCTTTCTCACATGAATAATTCTAGGTTGAAAGGAGTGCTTACCTAAAATGAATCTAGACTAAAATAC
The DNA here is from genome assembly GCA_036250505.1 of Solanum acaule. Taxonomy (NCBI): domain Eukaryota; kingdom Viridiplantae; phylum Streptophyta; class Magnoliopsida; order Solanales; family Solanaceae; genus Solanum; species Solanum acaule. The sequence goes on along the minus strand of JAJOOR010005133.1, from coordinate 15,063 downwards.
TATGTAATTGATGGGGCTAGAGGCGACTACCCTTGACTTATATATGAGAATGATAGGAGGTGATTTTACGTACTCCTTAGAATTTAACAAGAGGCGACTCCCCACGTTCATATTATGTGAACTTGAACTAGAGGTAATCATCCTCGTTCCTATTATGATGATAGGACATGGAGGCGAATACCCATGATCCTTATTTAAAAGATGTGGAGGCGAATACCCGTGTCTTATGATGATGGACATGGAGGCAAATACCCGTGGCCCTAAAGTATGTAAGGCAAGAGGCGACTACATTTTAGTCTTTAGAGCAAGGCAAGAAATGAATACCTATTAACCTTTATTAGGAGGCAAGGAGACGAATCCCCATGTCTTTAAAAGTAAGTATGAGTAAGATGAACTATGTTATGAAAATGAATAACTTGGATTGTTGCTTGAGATGCCTTCCATGAAGTAAGCATGACTAGAGGCGGATGACCCAAGTCTTGACTAAGGATAGGTAGAGGTTGCTTGACAAGTAGTCCTCCTTTATTATGATGACTTATATGCCTTTATTATAATTGTGGTTTATATTGACTAACCCTTATGTTTATGTTGTTGATACAAGTTATCATATTTAGTACATATTTGTACTAACACATACTTTCTCCTAACATTTCTTATCCAAATGTAGGGTCCGGCGATATCGACTCTCACCCTCGTGGTTAGGATCATAGTAGAGCAAGGAGTAAAGATTTGGTGAGTCCTCATATAGCATTAGAGGATTTGACCATCATTTTCCTTTATATGTTTCATTTCATGTTTGAACTATTGTATGGGCTGTGTCCCAAGGATTCCATTGTTTTAGATGGTTTGTGACTAATGTATTAGACTTCCACTCGTTTATAAAGACTTTTGATTGTGTTGAAGTTTTTTTAAATTTCCGCATCATTTCTATTACTAAATGTTATGATATGCTAAGTGGCTTGTATGAGGCCTCTCGGGGTCTTGTACGCCATGTTACATCTAGGGGGGCTACCCCTGGGTTGTGACAAAACCTCTAAAGATACCCTCGTTTGTCAAGAAAAGTACATCAAAAAGTTGCTCAAAAGGCTTAACATACTTGAAGTCAAGACAATGTTGAAAAGGGGTAATGTCATCATGAAGCTTTACAAAATGGAAGATCAAGGGGCTTACATCTTCACGCAAGGGCTAAGAAAGGACCAGTTTGTCAAGAACATGGACCTGTTTCTTTCTTTGAGAAGCTACTGCAAAAGTTTCATATTATGGATGCCAATTCAATTAGTACTCCCATGGGGACCAAATTGAAGTTGGATACTGATGGATTTGGTCCAGATGTAAATGGTACAAGTGTTAAGATTTATGCAAGACTCCAAGCTTGTCCAACAGAATCATATTTTAAGGCTGCGAAGAGAATCCTAAGACATTCGAAAAAGACAGGGACCTGGTTCTATTCTGTCCATCAGGAGATCTTTTGATTCAGAAGAATATGGTGATGTTGATTATGCTAGGTATCAAGTTGATAGAAAGAGTACCTCAGGAATGGATTATTTTCCAGGCTGATCTCTCATTCATAGGAACTAAAAGACAAGATTCAGTTGCTCTTTCAACAACTGGGGCAGAGTATGTAGCATGTGCAACTTGATGTGCTCAATCTTGTGGATCAAGAAGCAGCTTGAAGCTCTTAGAATACCTGACCAAGATAATCAAACTGCAGTTGGGAATGCTGAAACCTTATTGAATGGATCTTGCCTGAAGCAATCAACCCTCTTATGACTATGCAAAGGGAGAAAGTATTCTTGCTTTTCAGTTATGTATGTTTTAGCAAATTCAGTCTCATACCTTTTGTAGGTATACACACATGGCAAAAGGGCTGAAGGAAAAGGGAAGTCAGGACAGATCTAGGTAATCACATTCAAACTACAGAGAGGGACCCGATCTGTTCTTGAAGGTTAGCACTCTTAACATTTCATTTTGAATTATGCATGAGAACAATTTCAATTGCCACATGTCTGTCATTATCGTTGCCCCATCATTTGAATACTAAGATGACACGTCATTCACATGATGCACCTTTTCACTTTCTTTATACTTCATATTTCTTTCCATCTCCCCAAAAAATTCAAATTCCCTTCCAAAAATCAGAAATTTTCAAAACCTTCTTTTCTCTTCTCTCAAAAACACTCCAAATGTGTAAACCCTTTGTTCCTACTGGAGAATTTCTTGATGAAGAAATTTTTGAGTGTGAAGAAGGACCATGTCCAACAAGCAAAAAGAAGAAGGAGGAAAAGATGATGCTCAAAAAGGAAAGGGTTGATACTCTGAGAACTCAAAGTATTCTGAATGGGAGGGTATCTGACCTTGAAATAAAAAAAATGAAATGATTCCTCAGTTATTGATCTATTCATCTCGGAGGCCATGAGTAAGTTTGAGTTTACCAATCTTTCTGTCATGAGAAACTCAGGCTTGCGTTGGAAGCTATGACAGTTGCTCTTGCTAACAAGGATACTGAAATAGTTTGCCTAAAGGCTCAAATTCTGAAACAGCACAATCAGAGGGGCCAGGTTGAGAAGACAACATGAAGCCCGGGAAGCAAATAATGTTAAACCTCAGGAGAAGCTTCTGAAAATACGTGCTAAGGGATATGCTTTACTAATCTTATTCTTTCAATCCCTTGCTCCTAAGCCATCCCATCTCTTCCTAAATTCCCATATCAGTCCTACTTGTTTTCTATCAAAACTCAGTGGGTATTGTCTTGGTTCTCATTCGTAATAATATGTGCAATGCTTTGATTGCTTATCTTTTATTTATGAATGAAAAATGCTTGTTTCTACTGAATTGGATCATTACTTTATGCATTTTTACTCATGCTAAGTGTTGCCCAAGTGGCCATGAATTTTCTTGAACTGCATTTATGTCACCTTGGTTTATTGCTTTAACCTTTTTTATGATGTCAAAAGGGGGAAAATTGTTAAGGTATGAGATCAATTATGTTAGCTTTTGACACCAAATTTTTACCCTCCTTTCTTCTAATTTATTGTTTTCGAGCTTTTAAATTAATAACGTATGATTATCCTTTTTCACAACTATTATTTACTACTACGACCATTTATCATCATCGTTATTATGTTTCTATAATTACTATTAAAATTATAAGTTTTATTATTGAAATTACTATTATCAATTTTTACACTTGTTTTATAAGCAAGACTTTAGCAAATGGCATACATGGGAAGATATGGCCCGCGACTTTGTAAAGAAATATGAGTTCAATAATGGAGATAAATTGCATATAGCCAATTTTCTCAAAGTGAAGAAAATATCGTATGAATCTTTTCAAGAATATTCCATACGATCGAGGTTAGAAGCTTCAAAAATACATCATTCATTGTCCGAAGAGGAATTGATCTCAACCTTCATCCATGTTCAAGAAGGGCTATATTATGAAAAGCTTCTTGGAACTTGTGCACATAACTTCTCTGATTTGATTAAGGCTGGCAAAGAGATTAAAAATGGTATTCAAAGAGGAAGAATTGTAAACAACTCAGTAGCACAAGTTTTCCAACAAACCTTCCAATCGAATGTACCAGTAAATTTGCAATGTAAAATAGGAGAAAATGACTCAAATTTCATGGCTATGCAATAGCCGCAGCACCATCCAAATGATGAAGTTTTGCAATCTCATGCTACTTCCAACTATTACAATATGCGTCTCCAGCATCGTTGAGAACAACAATTTCACCAAGCACAATCTAGCTCGAGACCACATAAGAAGGTGAAATCTTTCTCCTTCACTTCTTTGGATAAGCCATAAGTAGATATATTTGAGAGATTGAGAGAAAATGGACTCCTGCAATTAAGGAAATGATTCATTCCTGTGTATATGCCTAAACACTTTGATATATCCAAAAATTGTGCTTACCACTCGAACATTCAAGGACATGACATTGAAAATTATCTTGCACTAAAATTCAAGATTCAAAACATAATTGATAGTGGGAAGATAAAGCTACAATCAGAGCTTTTAAACATCAATGGTAATATCGCATACACAAGCACAATTGTTGTTAAGGGTGATCCATCGAAATTGGCACCAAGGTATTTGAAAAGAAAGCGTGCAACCAGTTAAGAAGACTAACAAGGACATTACCTTTGCATCTTGAAAATATCATTCTCCATTCTCCCTCTTTAAGGAGTGTCTACTCTTTTGCAATCCTTTCTAGCCTTTTGTATTGAACTTCGAATGACCTGATTCCTGCTAGTAGCGGGATACGTAGGCGCCTATTTTGGGTTCGGTCTTAATATAATAAAAATTCCATTCTCCCCCAAGGGCAAGACTGGGACAGCTTTATTGATGGCCTATAACTGTTCAAAAAGGGTAGAAGTTGAGATCACAAGCCATATTTGCCATCAAATCGCTTCAATGCCATAACAACAAAAAATGCAGATTCAAAGGCAAAGCTTCATGGTTCAATGCAAGGCAACCATTTTCTTTTATACTAACAAATATTCTTTGTCATGACCCAGGGGTACCCCCTAGATGTAACATGGCGTACTTGACCCCGAAGGGGTCTCATATAAACCATTAGCATATCATAACATAAGATAATAGAAAAGTACGGAAAGTTAAAAAACTTTAACCATATAATTGTAAAAGCAAGCGGAAGTCTTTTCTAAACTTTGTCTCAAACCATCTAAACTCAACTTGAATTAAAAGCTTTGGGACACAGCCCATACAATAGTCTCAATATGAAAATAAAAGACATAAAAGAACTAGTGGAAATTTTCCTCGAAGCTATAAGGACTCACCAAAATCTTCAACTCCTTTGCTCCTTAGAAACCAATCTCCGAGAATAGAACTCAATCTCCAAACCCTACATTTGATGACAATGTAGGCAAAGTATGCGTTAGTACAAAATGTACTAAATATGTTAGCTAGCATAATCATAAGAGCATAAGACAAGGGTTAGTCAATATAAGACATAATCCATAATCATATGAAATACTTCATGAAACATCAATTCTAAGCATAAGAGGCAATATCATAATAATAAGCAAAGTCTCCAACATAAGCATACTTCATATAATCATTATTCATCTCCTAGTCATTTGTACCATAATAGGACTATTCTCAAGTAACCTCCAAAGCATACTTGTGCAATGCATGAATAACATCCCATAATACCATCCAAGCTAAGCTCCCCTTTTTGGTCATCTTAATCATAGTCTACATGCATAGTCAAGATCTAGGCTTCATGTACTAAGAGCGCTATACTTCTAAGTAACCTCAAAGCACATTTGTGCAATGTATGAAAGGCATCCCATAACACCTTTCACACTAAGCATAACCTTGAACTCATCCTAGTCATACTTACCCTCCTTTGGTCTCATTATTAGCTTACTTCATATAGACAAGGGAACTATTACCTTTAGTCAATTATGTCATGGAAGGCAATTATAGCAACAATCCATCAAACATACACCACAAGCATAAAACAATAGCATATTTATCTCATAGGTCACTATAACATAAAAGGAACACACCATAGATACCTTCAAAGCATACTTGTGCAATGCATAAGTAAGATCCCATACTCTTACCCATACTAAGTAAAGCTTCTTAAGTACCCATAGTTCACAACTAATATTCTTATTTATACTACTACACTATTTGGGATATAGCTAAGTAACTTATGTGGGCACATAGTTATGGGATAAGGAGACTGCTTCTAGAAACCCAGACTCAACTATGGTAGAGGTTTCCATCTTATGAGATAACTACTTTGGGAACCCGGACTCAACTAGTGTAAAAGAAACTAATTTGGAAAGCCGGAATCAACTAGTGTAAAAGCTTTCAAGGGGAAGCCGAACTCAACTAATGTAAAAGCTTTCAAGGGGAAGCCGGACTCAACTAGTGTAAAAGCTTCCATCTCATATTCATATCCATTCGGTGCTAGGCATTAAGTCCCATTGAGTTCACATTAAGTCTTGACTCAAGTTCATGTTTGTGGAAGAATGTCTTGACACTCAATCCAACATAACTCATACTATAGCTCATTAGATCATGCGTGAGCAAGTATCACCATCCATGACCTATTTATGATGGCTCTAGATCCTTTGATTCAATTAGGTGAGACTAGTCATCCAACCTTAGAATCACTACATGTGACAAACCTTTCACATTTTATCATGATATTCATGCCTAAGTGTGTATATGGAATTAACCTTTCAACAACAATACAACTAGGTCATGAGCATATTCACTTTACTCTCAAAGTGTCTCTAAAGCATGTACTAAACTTCATACAACATGCAAACTACCATATTTTTGCCCCTTTCTAAGGTCAAAACTCATATTGAATCAACACATCTAGAATGACTACTTTAGACATGGATATATTCATAATTCAAGTAGTTCAATTACTACAAGTCAGATCTCATACTTCACCTCCTTGAGGTTCAATTCTTACTTTCCATCATCCCACCTAGGGTTCAAGCACTAGGCATGGATGTCCCCCTAACCCATGTGATTCTATCACTTTGTGCATCCAAGCAATTCAGGAGGTAGATTTGATTAGTAAAGATCTTCTACCATAACTCTATCCATTAAACTTATATTCTCATTTAGACTTCACTCTCAAAGCCTTATCCTACAAAGTTCATCACTTTGGCTTAACTCTCAAGACCCTAGTGATCAACATTCATGACTACAAATCCTACTCTTAAAGCTTCACTTCTACTGTCATCATTAATACCTATATTTCAAGGTATTCTAACCACATTCTTCATTACTAGGTGATTCTAGTGGTAATTCATTATAAAGGTTCAACTTCAAGTTTTACAAGTCAAGATCCATCCTATATAATAAAGTCTAGTTCAATTCATGCCTATAGGTTCCTAATATTGAACAATTACTACACATGACATTGATTTTAGAAGATCAATTAAGATTCATCAATTTCCCTCTACAAGGCTTAGACCCACATACTTTGATTTCATCAATTTGGACTTAGGGTTAGACATGTAAACACATAATATCATCAATACATCATGATCCAATACCAAAACAATCATAATTGAGTATTATCCAACCAATTGGAATCATACTCAAACACTACCCACACATTGGAAGAAACCCTAGCTTAGATTGGGGTTCTTCTTCACAAATTTGGGCAAAATCTAGCGGGCTCTATGGGTGGAAGAATCCACAGATGAATAAGCTAACATACCTTTTGAAGATTCACCACGAAATTGAAGAGAAAAGGCTGCTCCTTGAACTGTAGACTTGACCTTCTTCAATGGAGTTTTAGAGAGAGAATTATTTGGAGAGAATTTGGGTTCTTTGAAGAATGAATTAATTGAATTAGTTTAGGGGTCTATCAGGCTTATATAGGTGGTTTAATAAATAACTAACCGACCTCCCTTAACCTCTAAATAATTACTAATTAACCCCTAAACCCCTAACTTAAAAACTAAAACTAAAAATCTGCCTTGACTCACGAAACCACCATCCACGGACTTGTGGATGGGTCTACTGACCGTGCTGCACCTCTGTAGGTGGAGGTATGCAGATGAAATTTTCAGGTGGAAGCAGGCCTTGACCCATGACCCCAACCCACGGGGCGTGGGTCCATCTACTGGCCGTAGATGGCTGCATTTTGACAGCTTTTGGGGCTGTTTTGAGGTCCTCCTCAAGGACCCTTTGGGTTGTCCTTGGGGGGTCGTACCTTGACGCCCTAACCCTAAAACCCTCATTCTAAGTATGGGAAGTCATTTTATGAGTGTAACCCTCATTTCTAACTCTAAAACTTTCATGCAATTCTCTAGAACTCTCAAGTTTAGTTCACTAGTTTCCGGGGTATTACAATATCTCCCCCTTGGGAACATTCGTCCTCGAATGACATTTCTAAACACTTCTTAAAGGAAATGACTCTATACAAGCAGCCCATAATGCATGCAATACATCTAAATGTACACAACCAAGGAGGAAAACATCAACTCCAAGCTAACATACTCAATGCAACACAAGGGTGTAGGAACTAGATCTTGCAACCCAAAATGCATGAAATTCTATATCTACTCATATTCAAGGAGGAACTAGCATCTCCTAGCTAAAACATGCTCAACATACACTCATGGAGCCTAAATGCAAGTTACTCTCAAAAAGCATTTATTCAAGGAGGAATCTTTCAACTCCGAACTAAGACATATTCTTATATTCATCTCATAAAGTTCTATATGCAACTCTACTCAATGCACTACAACATGAGGAAAACAATTCTCATAAATTCATTTTCTTTTAAATCACAAGTTTTCATGAACATGCATCATATAAGGAAATCATGGCAACGTACAATTCACACATGGCTTCATATAAAAGAAAATCAAGAGGAACTTATCATCTCAAGATCTTAAGTGCTAAAGGAGGAATACAAGGAAAATGGATGAGGATATTGGGACTTCTCATTGGTCCTAGGCCTCCCAAGTAGCATCCTCACCTAAAACCCTCACTAAAGGACAATCCATACCACTTCATGGAACAACTTCCTTGTTTTTTCTATTTCTTAACTTGCCGGCTACTTCTAAATTAGAGAGGTTTTCATTAAGCAACTCTAGCTCACAAGCAACCTTACTAACACCACTCAAGATCTCATATAAGCCTACCAAACTAGGTCTAAACTTCTCATACTCACTACACCTCTCAAGGTGAAAATTTCAAGCAAACCTAACTCATGAAGATCAAGAACACTCAACGAACTTGCTATCTAAGCACATTATCTCCCTATTGGGAGCAAGCTTATACAAACTCTTTTAAGCATCACTTCTTTCAACTCTAAGGTCGGAACAAGTCATCACTACACTTTTTCATCCATCACCCAAGGTGATTCTAAACCATGGGGAATTACACTTCTACCCTTCTTAGAGGAGTCTATTCACTCAACCCATCTAGGTATTACTAAAACACCCTATTCATCAAGTCTATCATCATACCTCAAGCTCATCATGAGTAAGTCAGGTTCTACCGTCACATGTACATAACCATAATACAACCTATTCATACTAAAGACAACATCACAGTCTATCATCTCAAATCTATCAAGTCACATAGCCATAATTGGCATCACAACCAACCTTTCTCCCTCACTCCTTGAAGCATAAACACCTTGAGTAGTCATATCCTAAAGACCATCAGATAAAGGAATATGAGAGAGACCTTATACAGTTAAACTCTATGGCACGACTTAGAGAATGAAAAAATGAGATTTCCTAAGCATCCAATAGCCTCCTATTCATAAATGTGGCGCGCTTCACATTTATGAACAAAACTCTACTAGACGTGGATTGAGACAATCCTAGAACCATTCTAAAACCTTGTTCTCTGATAACCAAGATTGTCACAACCCAGGGGTACCCCTAGATGTAACATGGTGTACTTGACTCCGAAGGGGTCTCATACAAGCCCTTAGCATATCATAACATAAGATAATATAAAAGTATGGAAATTTTTAAAACTTTAACCATACAATCGAAGTCTTTTATAAAAGTAAGCGGAAGTCTTTTCTAAACTTTGTCTCAAACCATCTAAACTCAACTTGAATTAAAAGCTTTGGGACACAGCCCATACAATAGTCTCAACATGAAAATAAAAGACATAAAGGAACTAGTGGATTTTGTCCTTGAAGCTATGAGGACTCACCAAAATCTTCAACTCATTTGCTTCTTAGAAACCAATCTCCGAGAATAGAACTCAATCTCCAACCCTACATTTGATGACAATGTAGGCAAAGTATGCATTCGTACAAAATGTACTAAATATGTTAGCTAGCATAATCATAAAAGCATAAGACAAGGGTTAGTCAATATAAGACATAATCCATAATCATATGAAATACTTCATGAAACATTAATTCTAAGCATAAAAGGCAATATCATAATAATAAGCAAAGTCTCCAACATAAGCATACATCATATAATCATTATTCTTCTCCTAGTCATTTGTACCATAATAGGACTATTCTCAAGTAACCTCCAAAGCATACTTGTGCAATGTATGGATAGCATCCCATAATACCATCCAATCTAAGCACCCCTTTTTGGTCATGTTAATCATAGTCTACATGCATAGTCAAGATCTAGGTTTCATGTACTAAGAGCACTATACTTCTAAGTAACCTCAAAGCACACTTGTGCAATGTATTAAAGGCATCCATCCCATAACACCCTTCACACTAAGCATAACCTTGAACTCATCCTAGTCATACTTACCCTCCTTTGGTTTCATTATTATCTTACTTCATATAGACAAAGGAACTATTACCTTTAGTCAATTATGTCATGGAAGGCAACTATAGCAACAATCCATCAAACATACAGCACAAGAATAAAACAATAACATATTTATCTCATAGGTCACTATAACATAAAAGGAACACACCATACATACCTTCAAAGCATACTTATGCAATGCATAAGTAAGATCCCATACTCTTACCCATACTAAGTAAAGCTTATTAAGTACCCATAGTTCACAACTCATATTCTTATTTATACTACTACAATATTTGGGATATAAGACTTAACCGACAGAGACCATGTGAGCTAACATGGAATCCGGTGTCTACCCCATACCGAAAAGGGGTTGCTCTACTTGCTGAGGGTAGAACTATACTCTTAGCTTGGGTGAAACCAATAGCTAAGTAACCTATGTGGGCACATAGTTATGGGATAAGGAGATTTCTTCTATAAACCTGGACTCAACTATGGTAGAAGGTTTCCATCTCATGAGATAACTACTTTGGGAACTCAGACTCAACTAGTGTAAAAGGAACCCATTTGGAAAGCCGTACTCAACTAGTGTAAAAGCTTCCATCTCATATTCATATCCACTCGGTGCTAGGCATTAAGTCCAATTGAGTTCACATTAAGTCTTGACTTAAGTTCATAATTGTGGAAGAATGTCTTGACACTCAATCCAACATAACTCATACTATAGCTCATTAGATCATGTGTGGGAAACTATTACCATCCATGACCTATTTATGATGGCACTAGAGCCTTTGATTCAATTAGGTGAGACTAGTCTTCCAACCTTAGAATCACTACATGTGACAAACCTTTCACATTTTATCATGATATTTATGCCTAAGTGTGTATATGGAATTAACCTTTCAACAACACTACAACTAGTTCGTGAGCATATTCACTTTACTCTCAAAGTGTCTCTAAAGCATGTACTAAACTTCATACAACAGGCACACTATCATATTTTTGCCCCTTTCTAAGGTCAAAACTCATATTAAATCAACACATCTAGAATGACTACATTAGACAAGGATATATTCATAATTCAAGTAGTTCAATTACTACAATCCAAATCTCATACTTCACCTCCTTGAGGTTCAACTCTTACTTTCCATCATCCCACCTAGGGTTCAAGCACTAGACATGGATGTCCCCCTAACCCATGTGATTCTATCACTTTGTGCATCCAAGCAATTCAGGAGGTAGATTTGATTGGTAAAGATCTTCTACCATAACTCTATCCATTAAGCTTATATTTTCATTTAGACTTTACTCTCAAAGCCTTACCCTACAAAGTTCATCACTTTGGCTTAACTCTCAAGACCCTAGTGATCAACATTCATGACTGCAAATCCTACTCTTAAAGCTTTATTTCTACTATCATCATTCATACCTATATTTCAAGGTATTCTAACCACATTCTTCATTACTAGGTGATTCTAGTGGTAATTCATTATAAAGGTTCAACTTCAAGTTTTACAAGTCAAGATCCATCCTATATAATAAAGTCTAGTTCAATTCATGCCTATAGGTTCCTAATATTGAACAATTACTACACATGACATTGATTTTAGAAGATCATTTAAGATTCATCAATTTCCCTCTACAAGGCTTAGACCCACATACTTTGATTTCATCAATTTGGACTTAGGGTTAGACATGTAAACACATAATATCATCAATACATCATGATCCAATACCAAAACAATCATAATTGAGTATTATCCAACCAATTGGAATCATACTCAAACACTACCCACACATTGGAAGAAACCCTAGCTTAGATTGGGGTTCTTCTTCACAAATTTGGGCAAAATCTAGCGGGCTCTATGGGTGGAAGAACCCACAGATGAATAAGCTAACATGCCTTTTGAAGATTCACCACGAAATTGAAGAGAAAAGGCTGCTCCTTGAACCGTAGACTTGACCTTCTTCTTCTTCTTCTTCAATGGAGTTTTAGAGAGAGAATTATTTGGAGAGAATTTGGGTTCTTTGAAGAATGAACTAATTGACTTAGTTTAGGGGTCTATTAGACTTATATAGGTGGTTTAATAACTAACTAACCAACCTCCCTTAACCCCTAACTAATTACTAATTAACCCCTAAACCCCTAACTTAAAAACTAAAACTAAAAATCTGCCTTGACTCACGTAACCCTTATCCACGGACCGTGGATGGGTTTACTGGCCGTGCTGCAACTCCATAGATAGAGGTCTGCAGCTGAAATTTGCAGGTGGCAGCAGTCCTTGACCCACGACCCCGACCCATGGGGCGTGGGTCCATCTACTAGCCATAGATGGCTTCGTAGGTGGCGCCGTATTTTGACAGCTTTTGGGGTTGTTTTGAGGTCCTCCTCAAGGACCCCTTGGGTGGTCCTTCGGGGGTTGTACCTTGATTCCCTAACCCTAAAACCCTCATTATAAGTACGGGAAGTCGTTTTATGAGTGTAACCCTCATTTGTAACTCTAACTTTCATGCAAGTCTCTAGAACCCTCTAGTTTAGTTCATTAGTTTCCGGGGTATTACATTCTTTAAGTTATGTAAGGGTTGAATTTTTGTTATCCTTGAATGATAAAACCATAAAGCTCAACATCAAGCCAAAATTTTCATGATTCAGCTGGTGCAACATCAATAAGAATCAAATTTGAAATTCATAATTATTTTTCTTTGAGTGCAAAATTTATAAGCAGCAAATTTTAATCGAAGTTGAAGCTCCTAAGTATTGGACACCATATGCACTATTGCGAAGTATTGCACTAGGCACCGCACCTGAAATATTCATTACTGCAAAGGAACTGCAACAAGCTCTTCATATTAGTTTCTGAATGTTCGCCACCGCAGAGAAATCGCACCAACTCATTGCACCAATATTTATATTTGTAAGTTTGCACCATATATTGGGTCCGTCCACCCTAAAATAGGACACATTGGCTTCGTCCACCCTAAAATAGAATACATTGTGTTCGTCCACCCTAAAATAGGACACATTGGGTTCTTCCACCTTCTAATAGGATACATTGGGTTTGTCCACCCTAAAATAGGACATATTGGATTCGTCCACCCTAAAATAGGATTTAGTGGGTTAGTCCACCCTAAAATATGACATAATAGGTTTTTCCACCCTCAAATAGGATACATTGGGTTCTTCCACCCTCTAATAGGATATGTTGGGTTTTTCCACCCTCAAATAGGATACATCGGGTTCTTTCACCCTCTAATAGGATATGAGTTTGTCCACCCTAAAATGGGACATCGGGTTTTCCACCCTCTAATAGGATACATTGGGTCCCTCCACCCTAAAATAGGATGCATTGGGTTCCTTCACCCTAAAATAGAAGATATCGGGTTCATCCGCCCTTAAATATGACATGTTGGGTTAGTCTGCCCTCTAATAAGATATTTTAATCTCATTTCTCTCTATTGAGACATCTCGCAATGCTTTAATTATTTATTTAAATTTTAAATATGTATATGCACTGCATGCTATCTTTTAAATTCCTTAAAAATCTTATATCTCTCTAATGAGACATCTAGCAATGCATTAATTATTGATTTTATACATATGCACTGCATGCTATTTTTTTAAATTTCTTGAAAGCTTTCTATCTCTAATGAGACATTTCGCATTGTCTTATTTATTTTTTAAATACACATTTGAGCACTGCATTTTAAATTTCTTAAAAAATTGTGTTGCATATATAGATGTCTCTTTTACTATAGAGACTTGCAGGCGCATAATTTGAAGCAGTTATTTAAGTTCAAAGAAAATGCAGTACATTCGATTAATTGCATCTGGAACGTTAATTCAAAATTGATGCATTTTCCTTACGATATTTTTCATATGATACTCATTTATATTTCTAGCTTTATATTATTTTCTAACAATTTTATCAAGATTTGACAGAAAGCACAATCCACATGCAGCAACAAGAGACACAATGCAACGTGGAACTTTATCTAAGCAGTGAACTGGGGTAATTTGTTGAGAAATTTTAGATTTCCAACAAAGGTCAAAGGTCTACCTAGAACTCTTCTCAAATACTCTCCTCGATCGCAATACCCAGTAACATCATAATTCAACACTGGGCAACTTTTGTAAGCTCGCGACTACCTTGTTTTAAAAATCCTCTACCTCATCAGTTATCTAATGATCATATTGTCTAATACTCTCCCAAGGTCGTATTTGTTGGTCAGGACAAAATTGGCTTCTACGACAACTTCTTTGTCCAAAAACTCTTACATCGTCTCTGGTCAAAGAGGGACAAGCTATTGACACCGAATTTTGACCCTCCTTTCTTCTAATTTATTATTTTCGAGCTTCTAAATTAATAACGTATGAAATTTTCCTTTTTTTACAACTATTATTTACTACTACAACTAGGGGTGCGCATCGGTCGGTTCGGTTCGGTTTTAGGTGTTATTGGTTCGGTTTATCGGTTTTCGGTTTGTAAATACTTCAAACCGATAACCAAACCAATAACATATTTCTTATTGGTTTTTGGTTAATCGGTTTATGGTACTTAACGGTTCGGTTTTCGGTTTAACCAATAAGAAAATACACATATATATTATATACACGATAAGAAAATTTTCAAATAAACCATATGATTTTTCCAGCATTTGGCATGAAAATAATAATCATAAAAGTAACAATCATTTTTCTTGCAAGTTTAGACACTAGACACATTCAAAGGAAAAAGTGTGAAAGTAACAATCGTTTAACCATTAACAAAAAGTGTGAAAGTAACAATCGTTTAACCATTAACA
>JAJOOR010005132.1:0-42976 GCA_036250505.1 Solanum acaule | reverse complement strand
TTCATTATTACTTGTTCATTATACTATTTTGAAATGTTTAATTAAATTTATCTATCTTATTATTACTTGTTCATTATATTTACTTGTTTGATATATTATTTTGAGATGTCTAATAATATTTCTCTAGTTTATAAATGAGATATCTAACCATAGTTGTCTAGTTTATAAAATAAACAAATAATTTATCATTATATATATATATATATTATTTTAATAAGAATAATTTATCCTATCATTTACTAATTTTCAATTCTTGTGTCAAGTTATTAGTGAACAATTATAGTGTTGTTTATTTTATAAAATGAATAAATATATCATTTTATGTAGAGTAATTTATCCTATCATTTACTAATTTTTAATTTTAGTATAGTTATTAGTGGACAACTAATATTGAACTCCGAAAGTAATGGAGAAATATGATAAGTCAATTATTTCATCCGCCCTAATTTATATGGTTCATTCTTCTTTTTAGTTTCAAATTATTTATTTTAATTTTTAATAAAATGATTTATAGCCATATAAAATTATATTTATTTTAGACTATAAATTTCAAAAAAAGGTTCTTTCTTACGTTTATAAATATTTATTTTATTCTTAATAAATGATTTATAGCTATATAAAAATTATCATTTATTTTAGATCATAAATTTTAAAAATATTTCTTTGTTAAATTTTGTGTCAATTTATATTAATTTACATAAAATGCCATAGAGGGAATTTACTCCCACTAGTTTCTCCCCGTTCATATTAAGTGAATAATTAGAGTAGGACACAATCCCAAAAAATATTTATGACGAAAACTAAAAGTTACTTTTTATTTTTATACTTTCAAGGTTATTTAGTGTGAGGTATAAGAAATTAAGAATAAATAGTTTTGGGAACAAAAAAAATAGTTTTGAGACGAAATTTTAGCGTTATCATCATGTTTGACATAACCTATTCCATTATTTATGTAGTGAGATAAGTTGGTCAGGAATAATTTGTTTCCAACCAAATGAAATGAAAGGATGATAAATTTTAGTTATATTTTTGTAATGCATGATGGAATTAGATGACTCGGATGACAGCAAAGAACCCAAGTGAGAAAGAGATGGCAACAGAAAAAAAAGAAGAAAGAATAAAGGCAGCAGAGGGTAGAGAAGGCAAGACACATTCCTACTCAACAAGTGGAGCTACTGGACAACCAAGTGGTGCACATCAAATGTCAGCATTGCCAGGGCATGGAAGTGGACAACCAACAGGAGGAAGTGTGGTAGAAGGTGTGGTGCCTTCACACCCTATTGGGAAGGCTACTGGAACTCATAATACACATGTTGGTTCATAAACTTAATTACACACTTCTCAGTTTTTCTTTCTTTATTTATTTATGTCAATAAATAATATTGTGAAATGATGTTTTTAGGTGTATGTGAACCTGTTAAGAGGTAATAGTTCAACAATTTCGACACACATACCTATAATGAAATTTTTTTTTATCACATAGAGGCACAACAATTTTTTTTTTAATAAAGGAGGTTTCCTGGCCCATTTTATTATATTAATAAATAAGGGAAAGTATATACATGAGTGGATTCAAAAATGACCCGGTCCATAAGCTCAAAACTTGGAACTAATAAAAACAAAATGGAAGGTCAGCTGAACAGACACAAATTGCAGCTGAAAAGTAGAATTTCACAAACACCATCTCAATACGTTCGATCAGCCATTGATGTGTCTATCAAATCTCAAGGTAGCTGGAGAACCATCACTGGAGAAACCCCAATTTCTAATCCTTCTTCTATTGGGAGTGTGTGTATTCCCCCCTCAAACAAGAGAAGAAAAAAAAAAACACCAGGAACAAATTTATGAGCCGTAGGAATCGTTCAGCAACTCTCGTCTGTTGTATCTCCTGCACCTCGCCACACCTACTAGGTAATTCTTCTATGCTATCATCTCCTTCACTTTGCCGCATCTACCATCATCTTCTTCACTTTGCCGCATCTACCAGATCTTAATCTTGATAATGACTAAGCCACATAAATTCCCTTAACTTCTGGTTCCTCATCAGCTTAGCTTGGAGATGTGCAGCTCGATTAGCAACTTCAAATGAAACCTCTGTAACCATCAAGGTATTCCTCTCATCTTTAGAACAAATTAAGTTTTTAATTCTCGCCTTTAATGGGTTGAACCCATTTGGGTTAATACCACCATCTTAAGACAAAAATTGTAACCTTATTCTAAGATTGACAGATGAAACGTGAATGCACACTAAGTATTTAGACAAGAACAAATTCTACCAGTAATTCATGTGTCTTGGCAGCATACCATTTCAACACCTCAAGCTCTCACCAAGTGCATGATATACTTATCAATCAAACATATTTCAGACATCATAAGCATAATGGTAACTATTCTCTTGTTCGAATACATTGTTCTCATTATTACTCAAACTACATTGGCAAAATATGATGATACGCTAGACTTCCCTGCTTGTCTAATTCTGATCCTGCTTTCTAATTCTGATCCTGCTTTTCTAACTTGAAATGAGATTGATAGACCTTATGTTGAACCTTCGTGCAGTGAATTGTATTTGTCTTCTTCTTATGTGAGGAGTTCCGCTTTTATCCAAGTTTAGGATTCTTCGTCCTTCCATAGGAATGTCTTGAAAATGGCTAAAGTGATAATCACCTGCAAAATTTAAAACTAGGTTAGCAAAATAATCCGCAAGAGTATTTCCTTCTCGAAAGGTGTGCCGTACACGTGCCGATAAGGATCTTCTCAAGTAGTTTATGGAATTGACCTCCAAAGTCACACTCCAAGGGATATTCCACCCTCCTTCCAAAATTTGTACCATGGCCATAGAATCTGTTTCAATAATGACATGTGATAACAGATGCTCCTTACAAAAAAACAACCCTTCTCTAATAGCCCTTGCTTCAGCTACCAGATTAGAGGTATTATGTATTTTGAAACCTTCGCCACAACTAATGAACCAGAGTGATCCCTAATACAAAAGGCTCCAGAACTAGGTCCTGGACGATTACCCCTAGATGCTCCATCAGTATTACATTTAACCCAATTAATAGGGGGAGATGCTCCATCAGTATTACATTTAACCCAATTAATAGGGGGAGGAATCCATCTCACAATATTAATGTTATAGGAATTATTGTGCCTTTAACTCAGTAATTATATCTGGCCAATTGTTTCTTCCAAAATCTCTTTTGAATCTGATTTTAATCACCTTCAGAATAATGTCATTAATCTCCCAAATTATAATAATGGTGCGAGGCTTTTTTATTTCTGAGACAAGTGTTAAATTTTTTTTAATTTGACGTAAATTATTAGTTTCATCTTCGAACTATCGATAATTTTAAAAATATTTCTTTATTTGACTAACTAAATTTAGATAAATATTCGATCATCCTTGATTTGTCACAAGACATGGTAGGTGGTCTCAAATTTTTGTATGACATGTTACTCTTAATAAAAAGCTGGGAAATGTTAAATATTTTTAAATTTGACGAGAATTTAGGGGTGTATTTTACTCATGTGGTAAGATTGGAGGTATATTTAAATTTAGTTAGTCAATTAAAAGAGTGTTTTAAAAGCTCTCAATAATTTGAGAATGAAATTAATAATTCACACTTATTTTATGGATGTTTTCAATACTTTTCTCCTTTTTTTTTTTTTTTGACATTTAGATAGTAGATCTATTTTCCTACTTTTTACATTTATTCACCAGCTCTCTTCCCTTCACTCCTCTTTAGTAACATTACAAATAAGTTTATTGTTTAAAATATCTTTAAATAGAATCAATAAATCTAAATACAAATTAATCTACTTTAGATTATAAACAGATTAGATAGGATTATTTTTGTTTTAATTTTGTTTAAAATTATAAATATTATTGGTGTAATATATCACAAATACAAAGATATTACAGTTGAGAATAAAATGACAAAAATGAGTAAACAAATCTTTAGGCTGAGGCATGGATATCTCGCTCTCTTTAAGGAGATTCAAGCCCACTGTGGCATAATCTACACCGATCCAACAGTAATACTCTTGACTTGTCCCTTTTAGGATACAACAGCCCAACAACGTCGTACACCTCAAATAACTCCGGATTAGTTGAAGAGTCCAAAGCTCTACATTAGAACGTTTCCTTCAACATACAAATATTCTCTTTTGTATAGTGAATATAGTTGAAGACTAAGACTATTTTCTTTGTCTCAACTCTCTCTTTCACTACACTTACCTCACTATACATTACAATATTTTTCCACACTTCTCATCTTTTTTGACATATATATCATTCACAAAGAAACACCACTATTTATAGAGGAAGGATTCTTTTTTGTATTGAATAAGAATAATGTGGATAATACTGTAGCTAAATGAATAGCCTAAAGGTTACATAAGTTACAATGTATAATGAGGTAAAATAACGAGTAAAATTAGTGATAGATCATGACAATAGTGGCTAATTAATGACTACATTCTTGTCATCTTATTTCTTATACCCACTAACATATGCACATCATATTTTAATTTTAATAGTAAAATGCATAAACACCAACAAATATTTTTTTCTACATAACTATATTTAAAGATAAGAATGAACTATATTTAAAAATAAGAGCGACAACAGAGCACAACAAGGCAGGCCGCGACCGATTTATAAACGTTTTCTAAAACATTTACATGGGGGCAAATTATAAATGTTTTCTAAAAAAATTACACGAGGAAGAATTATATAGCGAAATTTAGGTTTTTTTTTTTTAAAAAAAAAAACTTAAAATGCTTACCTTTTCAAGAATCGAAATTTAGGTTTTTAAAAAAAAAAACCTAAATTCTTGTGAATTCTTGTGTTTGAGAAATTCAAAATCTCTATATATATACAAAAAAAAAATGAAGAATTTTTTTTTTACCTTATATGTAGTAAAATAAAATTGTGCAATGAATTCGAGTGAACACCATGGCATCCTGATCCGCCCCTGCAGCGGGCCGATTACAGTTAAAGTCCAGGTAGAAACAAATGTGCTTCGATTCAGATGCAATTAAAGGAGTCCAAACCCGTTCCCACAAAAGAAGCCCAACAAACATGCAATTTCTCCCTTATCGGCTTCATACAGAAGCTTTGTTTTCTTTATATAGCTGAACATTAGCATGTATGCTCGTCCCTTCAGGGTCATCCGATAAAATTGGAATGATTCCCCTTATATCACTTTTGATCTGACACATAGTTAGAGATTTAATTTATTGAAATAAATTTTGTAATTTTATATAAGATATTTTCTCTATTTCATATTTAAATGAATTTTTTATTGTTCAAAACAACGATAGATGTTTGAATATTTTTTTTAATATTTGTCCTTTCGTTTATTGAAGTTCTATATTTTTTAGGGGATAAATTACATCATTTACAAAGTTATATTTATGATTTCACAAAGGATAATAATAGTAATTATGATTTAAATTATGTTTCCCTATATTTTTATGTGTCCATGCCTTACAATTTCAATTAATAATAAGAAATTGAGGGAGTAGTAATTTAATACTTTCTTTGTTCTAATTTATGGTTTACTTTTCGTTTTTTCAGAGTCAAATAATTTAAGTTTGATCGAAATTTGTGGATGAAATCTTTAATTTTTTTGAAATATAAACTATTTATACAAAATATTATAAGTCATAATAATTGACAATTCAATATATTTAAAAGGACATATAAAAAATTTATGATGAAAGATATATTTTGTTTGAATTTTGAAATTTAAAAGGTGTCACATAAATTAGAACAGAGATAAATACCATCATTTCCATTGCAGCTAGCATAGAATGGAACAGAAGTTAGTGTGAAGGGGTCGGTTGCATCATCCCCATGAAGAAGGAAATAAAAATTGTCAGTCTGCATGCATAATCACATCAGTAAGGTCGCCGATGATTTTCCTTAGCGTTAAGCCATCGATCAAGAATGAACAACTCATCAAAGAAAAATAGGTGATTAAACCGCGACCATCTGGACATCCTCGTTCTTTTTCATGATCTTCTTGATGCGGGTAGGTGGAAGTAGCAGGTTGATCTTGAAATCGTTAATCTTCTTAGACTCACACTTATTAATAATGATGATGATGATATCTAATTAAGAAAAAAAGTGATGATTGTTCATTGATGGAAAGTAATTTTGCTTTTACATAAGATATAATTTAAACATGTACATCACTTTCAATACTAAAAAGAAAAATATTACTCCTAACATTAAAATCCACTGGAAAAAAATAGTAATATATAAATAACATAACTAAATTAATTAATTATAAGCCGATAAAAAAATATATACATAATACATAAGCATGCCTTTTTATCATCTTAGGGGAATAAGGAGAAGATGAAAGTTAATGACAACTAAATATACCTTTGATTTAGTAATTAAAATTCATATAAAAATGTGAATTCAACTTCTTCGTCTAGGGAGAAAATTCAACTATTATTACTGTACAAAAAGATATCGTACCTCTGATCAAGTATTTTGTTTAAAACAAAGAAATGAAGCTAAAAAATATATTAATTAAAATCAAAACAACACATCAATAAATTTATATTTTTTTAGGAGAAAAAAAACATAAATGAATGAATTATCAAAAAAATCAAAAGTAAGATTAGCACAACTACATTCAAAATTAAATTTTGTAGATAAAAAAGAACACTATATATATGAACTACAAAATATTTTAAAAGAACTAAACTCACATCGAATTAAAGGAATGACAAAGTCATCATATGAAACCTTCAAAAAAAATTCTAAAGTTAGAGTTGTTGCTACCTAATATATATATATAGTTGTGCTAACAAAAAATATAGAAAAAAATGAAAACTCAAATGTCATGGGTTAAAGAGAGAATCATTTGTGCTAATTACTAATAATAGAGCCAAAAAATAAAATTATGTACCTCTAACGGGTGTTGAAAAGTAGCCACAAAAATCAATAATTTTTTTAAGAAAAAAATAACTAAAAAGAGAAGAGGCCGGGAAATATTGTTGAAAAAGACATACAACCTTGACTGAAACGGCCTTCCGCGGAATATATGACTCATGATCCATTAGGTTCTTTAACTTCCGTGGGTGGTGTAGCTACCGAGATCAATAATGAAGCAAGGCTCAAGAGAAGAGGCCGGGGAGGATCGATACACTTCGTTGTCCATCCCATGGACAACTCCTTCCTCTTAGGGCTGTCGGGGAGTCCGAGGTGGCTCCAACCAAAAGTATGAAACTGAGCGAAGTAAAGTAATCAAAGGAAACTGTGCATATGATAAAGTGATAGAAAGGATACCGAAAGGTAATACATAAATGCGTATTAACATATCTAATATAATAAAGAAGATAATTATTATGGGAGATGAAAAGTTAATTAATATGTATATTTAGACTTCTGTTCATAAACACATAATTGGGAGTAAAAATCATAATAACATAATTAGTGGGAGTTATTATATTTACATAATGGAGAGTTAGTGGAAATAGATGAATCATGTATTAATATGACGATTTATCATTTAAAATTTAACTTATAAAATAGTTTATAATATTTTAATTTAATGTAGGGTAAAATGGTAATCTAACTTTTGCTTAAATTTTTTTCCACTTATAATAATATATGATGATTATTATTGTTATTGTTATTAGTAGTACTAGTATTATAATATATAATTCAAGTATGTCTAGATGATTAAAAAATTTAAATTTTTATAAAAATAAATGAAAATATAGATAGCTTAGAGCTTAAGATCCAATCTGTTTAAATTTAAAGACTAAGAAGATTTAAATTTGGATCCATGCCAAGGCGATCGACCACATCAGTCATCCATCTTGTGAGGAGACCAATGGAGAAGTATCAATAAATAAAAAATGGCTTATATATGATGTTCATCAACCTTGAGAAAGTCCATGACAAAGTATTAAGGAAAGTTTTGTGTAGATGCCCGGAGACTAGAGGTGTATCAGTGGCCTATATTTAGGGCACTAAAGGATATGTATGAAGGAGCTCAAACGTGGATAAAAATGGTAGAAGGAAACTCAGAGCACTTCCATGTGGAGATAGGGTTACACTAGGGATCAACTCTTAGTCTTGCCTTCATATTAGATGAATTGACGAGGGATATTCAAGATGAAGTGTCGTGGTGTATGTTACTATCGGATGACATAGTATTAATTGACAAGACGTGCAGTGGCGCAAATGCTAAGTTATAGGCGTGGAAATAAACTTTGGAGATTAAAGTGTTCAAGTTTAGTAAGGACCAAGACAGAGTATGTGGAGTGCAAATTTCATGATGATGCATGAGGTAGGCATCGAAGTGAGGCTTAACACTTAAAATATTTCTAAGAGAGACAACTTCAAGTATCTTGGGTTTATAATTTGAGGGAATGGGACATCGACATGATATCACACATCATATTGGTGCAGTGTGAATGGACTAGAGGCTCGCCTCTGATGTCCTATGTGATAAAAAGGTACGGTCGAAACTCAAATGTAAATCTTATTGAGTGGCGGTTAGACCAACATTGTTGTATAGGGCAGATTGTTAGTCAATCAAAAAATTCCACGATACTATTGTGGAGATAAGGATGTTGAGGTAGATATGTGATCATACTAGAGCGATAAAATTAGAAATGAGGTTATTCGGGATAAGGTGGAAGTAGCTTCGATGGTGGACAAGATGAGAGAAGTGAGACTGAAATGATTTGAACATGTGAAAAGGAGATGTGTAGACGCACCATTGAGGAGGTATGATAGGTTGGTTATAACGAGTACGAAGAGAGGCAGAGGTAAGCTAAAAAAGTATTGGAGAAATGTGATAAACAGAATATGATGCAGCTTTAAATTACCGATAACATATTTTTAAATAAAAGGATATAGATAACACATTAAGGTAGAAGGTTAGTGAGGGGGTGTTTTGAATTATTGTCCTTAGGGTCGCTAGTGGTTAGTATTATTTAGTTGAGCTTATCATTTTATTGTTTTCTATAATGTATCCTAGTTTGTTGTTTAGTAAGTTTCAACTATCACATTATTGTATTGTTATTTTGGATCCTTTTTAATAGATTTTGCACAGTTACCTTATCACTTGTTGTAGTTTGTTGTTTAGTAAGTTTCAACTATCACATTATTGTATTGTTATTTTGGATCCTTTTTAGTAGATTTTGCACAGTTACCTTATCACTTGTTGTATTTTCTTTAATGTCTCCTTTGTATCTGAATTTGTTGCACTTGAGCCTATTATTGTTCAAAAATAATCTCTATACCTACCTTATCACTTGTTGTATTTTCTTTAATGTCTCCTTTGTATCTGACTTTGTTGCACTTGAGCCTATTATTGTTCAAAAATAATCTCTATACCTACCTTATCACTTGTTGTATTTTCTTTAATGTCTCCTTTGTATCTGAATTTGTTGCACTTGAGCCTATTATTGTTCAAAAATAATCTCTATACCTTCATGAGGTAGTTACCAAGTTTATGTACATTCTACCCTCCAAAGACCTCACTTGTGAAATTTCACTAAATATGTTGTTGTTTGCATTAAAAAAGTATTACATTAAACTAATGCGGTAGTAAATATTGGAACATAAATCTAATTTTTCCTTTCCTTCGCCGCCTACGCAATTTAGGTTGAACAATCCTACACCAAAAGTGAATTCTATATAGAAAGAAATTTTGACCCAAAAATGAATTAAAAATATAAAGAATTTAAAAGTGAATCTTAAAATTAAACAAATAAAAGATCAAATAATAATTCAAGAAAAAATAATAAATGACAATTTTAGTGAGTTTTAATGAAAGGACAGAAAGTTCAATCAACTTTTCTAAAAACCTTCATATTTCTAATATGGTATAGAATTATAGATATATAAAAATTGAAAGATTGTCTAACTTTATCCTTTTTTATAACTTGGGTTTTCAATCAAAATGGAATATAGCAGAAGAAGGGGTAAGGGGAGAGGGGAATAAAGCTAATAAACATGTCACAGCTAAAACTAGGTACTTCTGTTTTCCATTCAAATGACAGTAACTTAATACCACGAAATCGCGCATTACAAGAGACCAAAAATTGAGAATATTACAATGAGCACAATCGGGCTTTCCACATAGCAAGGGACTACAGAGACTAGGGTACCTGTAAAGCTCACCCCCCTGTTTTGCGCAATTCAGCATCACCATGGGCGAAGTGGCACCTTTCTCCAAAAGTGCAAGAACCTTTAGCAAAATTTTCGCACAGCTTAGTCTTGTAGTTGCTCATTGGAGGTGCAGGTCCACCCTGTACTGCAGGTATTCTTCCTGGGCCACCAACTGACCCAAGGCTGCTGATCAGCTCTCTCACCATGGCGCTAGCCCGTGAAATTTGTTCAAATGTACCTTCAAGCTCAATGTTCCTCAGATTTTTATCTATTTCATGCTCACGGATTGCCAGCTTGGCTCCTGTCTGCCGACAGATCTGCTTAGAGTTCACTCCGCCCTTTCCAATGATGGGTCCCACATGGAAAGCATCCACGCTGATCTTTGCAGTGGCTGATGTACCAAAGCTAGCAGCAGCTCCCGAAACAGGAGGCTCCCTTCGCCCGCCAAAACGGTCAGGAATAGGTCCAACACCCATGGCACGTGGTGATGGCACAATAGGCTTTCCAATTTCCCACTCCCCATGAGCAAAACAGCATTTGTCCCCAAATTTGCATCCCTCAGCTGTGTTGAACTTGCTGCAAATTTTGGTTTTCACAGTGGGAGTATTCCCACTGGCAATAGGTGATGCTGGAGATGGTGCAATATTCATCATCTTGGCCACAGCATTATAGCCACCAGGAACATAATGAAGAAAATGGCAGTTCTCACCAAAAGGGCAGCCAACAGTACTGCAGAAGAACAAGATCAAGTTCAAATATCAGCCTAAAAGAAGATTTCTCATCTCATTTAGAAGCATGAATAACGCAGACAGCAGATCGCAAGCAGAATATCACTCTATCCACACAACTAGGCTAAAATATTAGCACAAGTACTCTCTAAATACAATGCAAATTCTCCAATTACACCTAACCAAGCAATAAGGGTCTTTTCCCTGGGCTATTAAGTGAAGTTATCATGTTTGACAGTCATCACTTAAGAGCGATTTAATCATGTAAGCCGGCTGCATGAAGTAGGATGCGGAGAGCCTAGAGTTATATAATATAATTTCCAAAGACAATGAGCATGAAGCAGGATTGGAGAGTCCAGGTTATATAATCCAACTTCCCAGAAGATGAGCGCTTCTTGCCTTTTCCCGCTCGAAAGCAGACATAAAGAAGTTTGTACCGACATCAAATTTTGTTTTAAAAAACCAATAGAAAAGAAAAATCATTTAAAATAATACCCCTTCCCCCCTTGCAAAACTTCTCTAGCTTACAAACTTGGCTGGAAAAAATAATAACACACAGAAAGCAAAGCAGACTGGCTGGACTTAAATGAGTTTCAAAAATAATTAACACATAAAACTCCCTCATCTATAGACAAAGTATCAACGCTTCTAGTGGGGAAAAGGCTAGGCCATATCTTTTGTGCAAATCAACAATCATGACCCAAATAGTAGGACACCACTTCCATCTGATCTCATTATTCTTTTAAAATAAAAATAAAATCTAAAGCATATATACTTCTAGTTTCTTTGCAAGCCTGTAAAAATGACAGTAAACTATATATTATTAACAAGAATAAAATTGATGTCAACGATTATACTTGTCTTTCTCTATGTGTTAGTATTGAATTTTTCATTTCAATTATAAACAAAAATTTGTATGGTTTGTTGACTTATTGTTATTGTCCCAACCGTCAAAGGGGACTCAGAAAACTTCACTGCAGAACTATTCACGTGATTAATGGCAACTGTTAGAGGATGCACAAAGGATTGAGGTAAACAGAATTGGAGCTTACAGATTCCCAAGTATTTCCATCTCAAAACTTTTAACAGTAATTCACTTATTAGGATGGTAAACCATCTTAGACTAGCTCTCAGACTGTCATAGCAAGTTCAAAAGATTATGGGCATCAAAATCATTAATATTAGTTGATATTCCTATGCAGATTACAAGAGTTAAACTGGAAAAGTTAGCATACCTTGGTAAATAACAGGAAGAATCACATACATTCTATCTAATATATTACAGAAAGGACAATAACAACAGTCACAGTAATTATTAGGCAGACAATTAGATGATTATTGGGACATAAGAAACCATAAATGTCACGGAGTAACCATATTGTTTTCTCACTCCATCTCCATTACAGCTGGGAATGCTATCTCGGCAAAGATTGTTAACATTAGCTTGTATGTAACTTTATAATTTCTCCGAATACGTAATAGCTGACAATATTTATCTCAGCAAAAAATATTATCATTATGCTTTTAGAGCTATTGGGAATCTCACGAGCAGAATATTTTCTTTTGGTGCTTGTGCCAAGAGTAGTAGTACTAGAAATTATGAATTGTTGCACTGGACATCAACTGAAGTCCACAATAAATTGAGGGTTACGCTTCAACATTACATTAGATAGGCAAAGATTTGTACCTGAAAAACTTTGTGCACGGCTTTGATTTGCTTCCTATACCACTTGATAACGAGTCCATTTCTGTTGCACCAAATTAATTATTTTTTTACCAGTTAGAATTTAGTGAGTTGTTTAAAATTGATGCTAGATTTAAATTAGACAGACATTATATTTCTTATTACCGGCATAACAATAATTACCTTGTGACATAAGGTGAATACTATAAGATACTCCACTCATCATACAAAGCAGACGTAACTATATTAAATTTCAATTTAGAGGTTCTTTAGGGTTTTCTATACAGGGGCAGACCCATGTGTACCCTTAGGGGTGCTTAAGCACCAACCCACGAATTCAGTTAATTATGTAGAAGTTTCTTAAATTATGCCATATAGAATAGTTAGCACCCATTGTCCTGGAGAAGCTGGGTGCTATGGCCAAAAGGCGGGATTTTGGTTGTGCAAGGTCAAGGGTTCCATCCTTCTTTTGAACAATATCCGCTATTTTATTTTATTTTGGCTTTTACCGTATGTTAATCTGATAATTGTTCACATAATGTTCTATCTTTTCCTTCCTTTTTCAACCAAGTTTCACATTGATCTTTCTTTCCTTTTTATCACTTCTCATTCCTTGTTCTCCTTTTTTGATCCTTTTCCAGTTTTTCCTAGTTCAAGTTAAATTTAGACAAAATAGATTTTTCTCACTTATTTATTTACCACTTATTTTTTTTATGACAAGGGAAATTGGCGACCACTACCCTGTGCGCAAGGTAAAACTCCCGCTCCTATGCAATAGTCCGCAAACCAGATAGGAGAGGTAACCCGCACTAGGCAAGTCCGGTGCGACGAGCTCGACCCAGAGGCAGACCCTTGCTTTCGCTAGCAAGGAGTTTCGAGCTTGAGAACTCCAACATGGAAGTCCCACCTTCTAACAAGTTTGTGCAGAAACTAAAACAAAATCAACTAATGACATCAAATTTATGAGAAAACCCTTCTAAAGGCAGGTCAGCAGTTTCTTGCCTAAGAATTCTTTTATTTATCATATTCACATTTCTTCCTTAGAATAGGTTAGTGATTACGCTGAACTGTTTGAAATGATATTAATCATATCTTTGATTAAGAGAGACCAATTCTTTTAGATAGAAAATATAAAGTTAGGTTAAAAAGTGAAACGGAAAATGGAAGAGTTACTGGGACACATCACCCTCGTATACTTTTGGAATTTTTTTCTGTCAAGCTCCACACTCCCATAATATAATAGTAAATGTTTTATTCGTAAGCCTAGCTCTTGTTGGATATTATATAAGGTTAGAAAAATATTACCATCAAAGAATATTATAGAAGATATCTAATTTGGACATTTCAAATTATTTAAAAAAATCTATTACATTGATACTTTGTATTTGTTTAAAAGACAATATTCTCTAGAATGGAATTTTCTTTTTTCTGCTTTGATAGTGAACATAGAACATATCTAACCTATTGAAAAACAAAACAAAACAAAACTCATTTTGGTTTAATGATCATATGACCCAAAAATTGAATTGATTATACATAATTAACCCAAAATCAGCTAAACTAATAGATTAATATTTCTTTTTACTGTGATTAGTTTAGGTTTACCCTTAATGCAAGAGAGCACCCATTATCTTTAAATCCCAGATCAACCATTGATTATACATAATTAAATGTTTATAACATCCTTCCACAAAATATTCCAGCACATTTTAATATTTATACAAACCTTTTCACAGTTGAAGAATTCAAATTTATTTAACAACCCAAGAATAATAAATTTTGCTTCAACTAATCTAATTTTTCACCCATCACTCTATATTTTCTTCAATTGCCAGTAGGCAATAACATATTAAATAAATCAAACTCAGTTGCAGTCAGTTACAGAGGAGGGAGTAAGCAACACCAAGCCTTGGCGTGAGCTTTTCATCAAAACAAAATCCAATTTTTTGACAGATGAATAAAATTAGGAATAAAAAAGCCTACCAGAAATACAATAAAAATGCTTCTACAACCACAACATCACAAGAGAGTTGAAAGCAACTTATAGTAGATCTAAAAGTAAAAGCACAAAATATAAACACAAACCTGACTTAGCCTTTTTGAAACCACCATTGCCATTAAAACCAGTTTCATTCCTGTTTCTCTTGCGGATATCCATGTCAAGTAACTCACAGATCCAAAGACGAATCAAAATTACGAAACAAAAAAACAACAAAGGGCAGGAGAAAACAGCTGGGGAAAAAACTCTAAAATGTTTAACTAGGGTTTTTCTAGAAAGGATAAGAAGAAAAGGGTATGGCGGTTCAAAAGAGAAGCAGCAAACGGTGACATTTTAATAAATACTACCAACAACCCCAAAAAGTGATACCCAACCTTAAATTTATACATAGTTTATTGTGGTAAATAAAATGAATATTCTTGGGACCCATTTAGCATTGCAACATTATTATCAATAAATTCCTATTTAGGTATAATTATAATTTAATGAACATGTGTCTTATTTATTTAAGGGTTAATTTGATTATTTATATCTAATACATTTGACCTCTTATTATTTATTGAGTTTTGAGTTACATCCTCCGTTCATTTTTATTTGTCTCACTTTGACTTGGCACACTCATTAAGAAAAGGAAAAATTAGCAAAATAGTCACAATCTCTAACATAATTAGTAAAAATATCTACACTTTAAAATAATTATTCAAAATGTCAATATTTTAGAAAATAATTTGTATCCAAATATTATTATTTTTAGAGAAAACACATAAAGTGACACCTGAAGTTGTCCCGAATTTTCAAAACGACACCTTAACTATGCGGACATCCTATTACCCCTAAACAATCTTGAACTGATATTATTACATCATTTTTCGTCCATTTGGCATAGAAAGTCTATGCACTCTCTTTAAAGAGCGTGACCAACATAAAATAATGAATATAACTTTATTTTTTTAGGTATTTTGTTATAAAATATAATTTCTTGTTTTTCTTATTATTTTAACTTTTTTTCTTTGTTATTTTTCCTCTTTCTTTCTTCTTTCTTCTTCAAAAATTCATTGTCATCTCCGTTAAAACTCTCCACTTTCAATGTCACATTTTTAACCACAATTTCGCCTCTTTGGTTTTTCTTTTCTTTTTTTACTATTATTAGTTTAAGTCTCTTTAATTTAAAACCTTTATCTAATTTTTAAAAAAAATTCAAACAATTTGATGAACCCATTAGATTTTAAAATGATTAGGAGGTATCATTTAACTTTATTATCCGAATTTCATCAAGCTCTTTCAATTTTTGGAGAATACATTTATTCTTTTAAAATTATTATTTTAAATTTTAGTTATATGAAAAGAAGAAAAATTAATTGATGATACTTTCAAAATCTTAAATTTTTTTAGAAAAATAATTAGTTTTGTTATCACTAACTCAACAAAGTTTGAAAAATAATGCACCGGAAGAAAGGAATTTGACAGGAGAAGAAGAAAAAAAGAAAAAAACGATAATGGAAAGGGACACAGCTTGACGAAGGTGGGGAAGGATGAAAGTGAAAGGTAAAAAAGAAGAAAGAAAGAAAGAAAATGGAGGAAGGAGGTCAGCTTGAAAGTGGGGGTGGGTAGAGTGGGATGGAAGGTGAAGTGAAATGTATGATGAAATTAAAATAAAAGTAATAAAAATAAAATAAGCAAAAGTAAGAGAGAGAAAAAAAGGTAAAGAAAAATTTAAAATGAAAAAAAAATTATATTTTAAATTAAATTAACACGTGTTCCATAATGATTGGTGTGTGATAACACTTGCTTTTTAAAATTTGAGATTGACCGAAAAATGATGTAATAGTTTCACTTTAAAATTGTTTAGGGGGGCAATAGGACGTTTGCATAGTTAATGTGTCTTTTGAAAATTCGAGACAACTTCAGGTGTCACTCTATGTTTTTCCTCTTATTTTTCTTTCTTTTTATTTTCAAAGCAGTCCAACGTTGGACCAATTTCTAAATCACTAACCGGTAAAAAAGAAAAAAAATACATCCACTACTCATTACCCTTCTTTCTAGGTTTTAACCTCAGTAAATTGCTTCTCCATCTTTCACGTTTTCACCTATTTTCTCTTTCTTCACGTTTTCACCATTGTTATCTCCCTTATTGTTGAAGAAACACTAATTCTTCAAGCTTCTCCCAATTTATTCAACAAATCTCTCAATTAATTCAAGAAATCTCTCAATGATAAAGGTAATTTCGAAGTCACCAATTATTTAGTTAGATTTCTTTTGATTTTGTTTTCAAAATCACCAATTATGTTGTATTTCGAATTTTATATATTACGAATTTTCCGTCATTTAGAAAACGAAAAATAAGCAAACTAGTCACACCCCTAACATAATTAGTAAAAATATCTACACTTAAAAATAATTATTCAAAATGTCAATATTTTAAAAAATAATTTGTATCCAAATATTATTATTTTTCTTTCCTTTTATTTCTCAAAACAGTTCAACGTTGGACCAACTTCTACACCACTAACCGATAAAAAAGAAAAAAATACATTCACTATCCATTACCCTTCTTTCAAAGTTTTAACCCCAGTTAAATTTTCCTCTATCTGTTAATATGTTTTCACCTATTTTCTCTTTCTTCACGTTTTCACCATTGTTCTCTCGCTCATTGTTCATGAAAAACTAATTCTTCAAGTTTCTCCCAATTTGTTCAACAAAATGTTCAATTAATTCAAGAAATTTCTCAATCGATAAAGGTAATTTCAAAGTCACCAATTATTTAGTGAGATTTCTTTTGATTTTATTTTCAAAATCACCGATTATGTTGAATTTTGAATTTTATGTATTACAAATTTTCCATAATTTAGAAAAGGGAAAATTAGAAAACTAGTCACACCCCTAACATAATTAGTAAAAACATTTACACTTGAAAATAATTATTCAAAATATCAAAATGTCAATATATTAGAAAATAATTTGTATCCAAATATTATTATTGTTCTTTCCTTTTATTTCTCAAAGAGCCCAACGTTGGACCAACTTCTACACCACTAACCAGTAAAAAAGAAAAAAAATACATCCACTACCCATTACCCTTCTTTCTAGGTTTTAACCCAAGTAAATTTTTCCCCATCTTTCACGTTTTCACCTATTTTCTCTTTCATCACGTTTTTACCTTTATTCTCTCGCTCATTGTTCAAGAAAAACTAATTCTTCAAGTTTCTCCCAATTTGTTCAACAAATCTTTCAATTAATTCAACAAATCTCTCAATTGATAAATGTAATTTCGAAGTCACCAATTATTTAGTGAGATTTCTTTTGATTTAGTTTTCAAAATCACCAATTATGTTGTATTTCAGATTATGTATTACAAATTTTCCATTATTTAGAAAAGGGAAAAATTAGCAAACTAGTCACACCCCTAACATAATTAGTAAAAACATTTACACTTTAAAATAATTTTTCAAAATATCAGAATTTTAGAAAATAATTTGTATCCAAATTTATAATTTTTCTTTCCTTTTATTTCTCAAAACATCCAACGTTGGACCAACTTCTACACCACTAACCGGTAAAAAAGAAAAAGAAATTCATCCACAACTCATTACCCTTCTTTCTAGGTTTTAACCCAGTAAATTTTTTCTCCATCTTTCACGTTTTCACCTATTTTCTCTTTATTCACATTTTTACCATTGTTCTCTCGCTCATAGTTCAAGAAAAACTAATTGTTCAAGTTTCTCCTAATTTGTTCAATATATCTTTCAATTAATTCAAGAAATCTCTCAATTGATAAAGGTAATTTCGAAGTCACCAATTATTTAGTGAGATTTCTTTTGATTTTGTTTTCAAAATCACCAATTATGTTGTATTCAGATTTTATGTATTACGAATTTTTCGTCATTGAGAAAAGAGAAAATAAGCAAACTAGTCACACCCCGAACATAATTAGTAAAAACATTTACACTTTAAAATAATTATTCAAAATGTCAAAATGTCAATATTTTAGAAAATAATTCGTATCTAAATATTATTATTTTTCTTTCCTTTTATTTCTCAAAAACAGTCCAACGTTGAACCAACTTCTACACCACTAACCAGTAAAAATGAAAACAAATACATCCACTATCCATTACCCTTCTTTTTAGGTTTTAACTCCAATAATTTTTTATCCCATCTTTCACATTTTCACCTATTTTTTCTTTCTTTACGTTTTCACCATTGTTTTCTCGCTCATTATTCAAGAAAAACTAATTCTTCAAGTTTCTCCCTATTTGTTCAACAAATCTTTCAATTAGTTCAAGAAATTCTCTCAATTGATAAAGGTAATTTCGAAGTCACCAATTATTTAGTGAGAGTTCTTTTAATTTTATCTTAAAAAACACTAATTATGTTGTATTTTAGTTTTTATGTAGTACGGATTTTCTGTCATTTAGAAAACTAGTCTCAATCCCTAACATAATTAGAAAAAACATCTACCCTTTAAATAATTATTCAAACTGTCAATATTTTAGAAAATAATACATATCAAAATATTGTTATCTTTC
This sequence comes from Solanum acaule, assembly GCA_036250505.1. Lineage (NCBI taxonomy): Eukaryota > Viridiplantae > Streptophyta > Magnoliopsida > Solanales > Solanaceae > Solanum > Solanum acaule. The sequence continues at coordinate 23,886 of JAJOOR010005132.1, read as the reverse complement.
TTTCTTTTTATCTCAAAACAGTCCAACATTGGACCAGTTTCTACACTACTAACCAGTAAAAAAGAAAAAAAAATACATCCACTACCCATTACCCTTCTTTCTAGGTTTTAACCCTAGTAAATTTTTTCCCATCTTTAACATTTCACCTATTTTCTCTTTCTTCACGTTTTCACCATTGTTAAAAAAAAAACTAATTCTTCAAGTTTCTCCCAATTTGTTCAACAAATCTCTCAATTAATTCAAAAAATCTCTCAATTGATAAAGGTAATTTCGAAGTCACTAGTTATTTAGTGAAATTTCTTTTGATTTTGTTTTAAAAATCACCAATTATGTTGTATTTTGAATTTTATGTATTACGGATTTTTCATCATTTAGAAAAGAGAAAAATTAGCAAATTAGTCACAATCCCTAACATAATTAGTAAAAACATCTACACTTTCAAATAATTATACAAAATGTCACTATTTTAGAAAATGATTTATATCCAAATATTATTATTTTTCTTTCATTTTATTTCTCAAAGCAGTCCAACGTTGAACCAACTTCTACACCACTAACTAGTAAAAAATAAAATAAAATAATAATAATAAAATAATAATATATATATATATATCCACTACCCATTACCCTTCTTTCTAGGTTCTAACCTCAGTAAATATTTTCCCATCTTTCACGTTTTCACCTATTTTTTCTCTTTCTTCACGATTTCACCATTGTTCTTTCGCTTATTGTTCAAGGAAAAACTAATTCTTCAAATTTCTCCCATTTTGTTCAACAAATCTCTCAATTAATTCAAGAAATCTCTCAATTGATAAAGGTAATTTCGAAGTCACCAATTATTTAGTGAGATTTCTTTTGATTTTGTTTCCAAAATCACCAATTATGTTGTATTTCAGATCTTATGTATTACGAATTTTCCATCATTTAGAAAAGGGAAAATTAGCAAACTAGTCACAATTACTAAAATAATTAGTAAAAACATTACACTTTAAAATAATTATTCAAAATGTCAATATTTTAGAAAATAATTTATATCCAATGTTACTATTTTTCTTTCCTTTTATTTCTCGAAACAGTCCAACATTGGACCAACTTCTACACCACTAACCGGTAAAAAGGAAAATAAAAAATATATCCACTACTTATTACCCTTCTTTCTAGGTTTTAACCCCAGTAAATTTTTTTCCATCTTTCACGTTTTCACCTATTTTCTTTTTCTTCACGTTTTCACCATTGTTCTCTCCCTCATTGTTCAAGAAAAACTAATTTTTCAAGTTTCTCTCAATTTCTTCAGCAAATCTCTCAATTAATTCAAGAAATCTCTCAATCGATAAAGGTAATTTCGAAGTCACCAATTATTTAGTGAGATTTCTTTTGATTTTATTTTCTAAATCACCGATTATGTTGAATTTCGAATTTTATGTATTACGAATTTTCCATAATTTGGAAAAGGGAAAATTAGCAAACTAGTCACACCCCTAACATAATTAGTAAAAACATTTACACTTTAAAATAATTATTCAAAATGTCAAAATGTCAATATATTAGAAAATAATTTGTATCCAAATATTATTATTTTTCTTTCCTTTTATTTCTCAAAGCAGCCCAACGTTGGACCAACTTCTACACCACTAACCGGTAAAAAAGAAAAAAAATACATCCACTACCCATTACTCTTTTTCTAGGTTTTAACCGAGTAAATTTTCCCCCCCATCTTTCACGTTTTCACCTATTTTACTCTTTCTTCACGTTTTCACCAATATTTTTCCAAATTATTCCTATTAAATGATGTCTTTAAAAATGATCTAAAAAATAAATATTTAATACTGAGGCTAAAATATGAAAACAAATTATTCTCTTTTCTTAATAAGTCAAAAGCGACAAGTAAAAATGAATCTATTTTAGAAATAAGTGACAAGTAAAAATGGATGGAGAGAGCATATTAACTTTACTATGTATAGAACTTTTTTAGCTATTTTTATATTTACATAGTATAAATAAATAAATATTATCATAATTTGTTTTCGAATTTTGATTATGGATTACAATAACAAGATGTAAAGAAATCAAGAAACTGAAGTTGAGTATATATATTTCTTTTTCTCTTAAATATTATTGGTGTGTTGAGAAGGGGAGAATCATAGGCAAAGCAAAGAGGGGAACTGGAATAATATTCAAATGCCTATTTTTGTTCTCGAACATTTTATGATACTATTAAAAGTTTTATTTATGTATGTTATATTATAATTAATTTTATGTATTTTTTAATAGGTTTATTATTTAATGTATTACTCTATTGTTGATTTTATTTTTGAAATGATAGATCTAAGAAAATAATTAAATAACATATTAATTACATACTATAAACTAATATCTTGAGATTTCTCACCAAATTTTAATATCATATATTATCATTGTTTTTAGGGTTACATTAATTAGTAACCAACTTATTTTTATATGAATATATATTTTAGGATCTATTATATTTATTTGCTTCAAAATTTAGTTTTAGTTAACTTTGTTATGTCTAGATCATCTTTTGTTTTTAGTTTCTATCATTTCAAATCTGTCAAAATTTAAATTTGTGCCATTTGAGATTACCGAAAAGAATTATTTGTCATGGGTCTTTATAATGCTGAAATTTACTTTGACGCTAAAGGTCTTGAGGAAACTATCAAACAAGAAAATAAAGCATGAAGTCAAGATAAAGCGAAGACCATGATTTTTCTTAGTCATCATCTTCTTGAGGGGCAAAAAGTTGAATATTTAATTGTGAAATATCTGTTTGAATTATGTATCAGTTTGAAGGATCGTTATGACCATCTAAAATTTACGGTGTTATCGAAAGCTCGATATGAATAGATACATCTCCAATTCTAAAGATACAAAGTAAATTTCATATTAAAATTATATGGAGATACTATCACTTGTGATGACTTACTTGAGAATCTTTTCAATTCTTCACACTTCAAATGTGTTGTTGCACAACAATATCATGAAAAGGAATTTAAGAAATATTCTGAATTATTTACATTCCTACTTGTGGTTGAGCAGAATAATACTTTGTTGATGAAAAATCATGAATCTCGTCCCACTGGATCTGCTTCATTCCTTAAGCGAATATTGTTGAAGCAACACATAATCAGTCTGAATTAAGACAAAATAATTATTGTGATCGTGTTCATGACCAGGATCATGAACCTAGGCAAGGACATGACAGAAGACAAAATAATTATCATTATTATGATGGAACTAAACATGAGAACAATAAAATTTCTCAAAAAAAAATCTATCTCGAGGTAGAATCAATATTTGTCAGTGATGTAGTATGAAAGGTCATTGGGCATGTGATTGTCACACGCCTTATCATTTTTGTGAAGCTTTATCAAGGCTCTCACAAAAAAAATGTGGAGACACACTTGACCTTTTGAAATGATGATAATGAAGCAGCTTCCTTAAAATAAATATGATGATATTGAGACAAATCTTGCTTATAAAGATGATGACTTTAAAGGCCTTCCAAATATTACTCATTTGAAAGCCGAAATTTTTTATGAAACTATTAACTGAAGAACTGATCGTCTAACTGGGGAATAAAATTATAAGAATAGTTATTTTTTTTAATTATATTTATAACTATGTTGTTCTTCTTAAATGTTTTTCTTAAGGCAGCATGTCTTATTAATTTCTACATTGTTAGTACAATTTCTTAAAGTTTCTTATGTTGTTGGTTCTTGATACATTTCTTTAATGTACTCCGTCTATTTCATTTTAATTGAGGCAATGCACACATATCAAGAAAAATATTTAAGGACATAATTTAAACCATAATTTTTAGTATTGCCCTTTGTGAAATCATAAATATAGCTTTGTAAGTAGTGTAATTTATTTCCTAGAAGATAGAAAACTTCAATAAATGAAAGGGCAAATATGAAAAAAAATTCAAACATCCATCTTGAACTTGAACAATACATTATTTTGAATCGAAAAACCTAAAAAAAAAATCACTTAATATGGAATAGAGGGAGCACCTTTTATTTTTTATGAAGAAAATGGGATTTCCTCAGTCATAACTGAATCAAAAATCAATTGTGATGATACATGTTTTATAGATAATGCTACAACACACACTATTTTAAGAGATAAAGAAATATTTTTCTTATTTGGTGATTAAAGAAGTCAATGTTAATACAATTTCTGGTAGTACAAGATTAATTGAAGGTTCTTAAAAAGATAACTTAGTACTTACCAGAGGAACAAATTTGACAATTGATGAATCATTATATTGTAGTTAGTCTCAAAAGAACTGATTAAGTTTCAAATACAATCATCAAAATGGCAGTCATATTAAAACTACAAACGATGAAAAAATGAATATCTTTATATTACTGCAAAGATCAGGTAAGAAGATCATACTTGAAAAGTGATCCGCTCTTTCATCCGGATTATACTACACAAATATTAGAATGGTTGAAACACATACCATAGTAAACCTTTGGTTTACTAACTCAAATAATTTTATTATTTGGCATGACCAATTGGACAATCCCAGTTCTAATATAATGCACAAAATAATTGAGAATTCACATAGTCATTCTTTAAAGATTCTTCAATTTAAGGAATTCTCTTGTATTGCATGTTTTAAGGCAAATTAATTACTAGACATCACTAATCAAAGTGGGAATTGAATCTCTTGAACTTTTGAAACATATACAAGGTGATATATATGAGTCTATTCACCCATCATGTGAACCATTTAAGTATTATATTTTTTAATAGATGCATTTACAAAATGGTCACATATGTGCTTATTATAAGCTCACATTGTGGCGTTCGCGAGATTACTTGCTCAAATAATAAAGTTAAGAGAGCAATCTTCATATTATGCAATTAAGAAAACTCGTCTTGATAATGCCTGTGAATTTTTAATGGTTATTGTATATCAACTGAGATAGCAGTTGAGCATTTGAATCTCATGTTCATACTCAAAATAGTTTAGCTGAACCATTGATTAAACGCCTCCAATTAATTACAGGCCATTGCTTATGAGAACAAAACTTCTCATTTCATTATGGGGACATGCTATTTTGCATGCAATAACTCTTGTACGGATCAAACCCACATGTTATCATAAAGTCTCTCGATTACAATTGATTTTTGGTTAGAAGCCAAAAATTTTCCATCTTAGGATATTTAGATGTGTGATATATATTTCAATTTCTCCACCACAACGTACAAGGATGGGTCCCCAAAGAAAATTGGAAATATATATTGGGTGTGAATCTCCTTCTATTATAAAGTATTTGAAACCTATGACTGGAGATTTACTTATGACAAGATTTGATGATTGTCATTTGGTTGAATTAGTATATCCAACATTAGGGGGGAAGAAAATAAGCAGCTGAAAAAGGAGATATATTAAAATGAATTATCACTACCTTATTTAGATCCTTGTATAAATAAATGTGAATTGAAAGTTTAAAAGATAATTCATTTGCAAAATATTGCAAATCAATTTTCAGATGCATTTACTAACCTATCAAGACTTACTAAATTTCATATTCCAATCGTTAATGCTTCAATTTGAGTTGATGTTCCGATAGGACAATTAATTAATGCAAATGAGTCTAAATCACAATTAAAATGTGGTATATCGATCGATTCCAAAGATAAAAATCCTTGAAAAGGAAGCAAATAATCAAGATTGTCATAGTGTAGAAGAACCTGCTCAAGAAGATCGAGGAGATATAATAATTGATAAAATCTTCGTTATGGTTCAAGTGCTTTGAAATAATAAAGAGATATCAATAAATTATGTCTCATCAGAAAATTATGAAATCAAAATGAAATAATTGTCTGTAATATTTTTACTTATAATGTTATTGTTGAAATAATGCAACAAATGAGGATCTTGAACCAAAATATATCGAGGAATGTAGAAAGAGAAACGATTGACCAAAATGAAAAGATGCAATTCAAGTTGAATTAGCTTCACTTGAAAAACATGAAGTTTTTGGACCAATAGTCCGAACAGCTGAAGGTATAAATTCAGTGGGGGGGTACAAATGAGTTTCTTTTTTAAAAACAAAATGAAGTCTTAAAATATAAAGCATGACTTGTGGCATAAGAATTTTCGCAAAGATCTGGAATTAATCACATAGAGACAAATGTCACGATCCGGCCTACACCCTGAACGTGACCGACACTCGAGAACTCTTTCTGATCCCCAAGCAAAACCTTGGTCTGGCTACATGACTTACATAACTCTAAACAATACACGGAAGCTTCAAATAGATGAACATTTAGACATTTAAGAAGGTCTTAAAATAATGCCTTACAAATATCCAACATAAGTCATAATTTAAATAAACATCTTGAGAAAACAATGAAACATCTAATTCTGTCTATCTATGAAGCCTCTAAAAGTTGAGATAGATGTCGGAACAAGACCCACGACACCTCAAATACTACTAAAACAAAATGAAAATGAAGTCTCTTGAAAGCAAGGAGCCCTCACCAATACTGTCTATGAGTGTGAGATGATCTCAACGGAGCGCCTGTTGATGATCCTGAACACCTGTATCTGCATCATAAAAGATGCAGGTCAAATGACGTCAGTACATTGAATGCACGAGTATGTAATATAGGTAAGTAAAACGGAAACTGAAATGAAAGACCGAAAACAACTCAACTGAATCAATACATGAATAAGACATGAAAACCTTCAAGCTTTACAATAGGATATGCAATAAAACAAAATGAAATTACCATAATTTACTTGTAGGGAATTTCTAAAACCGAAAACCATTACTATGAGCCTAGCAATGATACAACGTTTCACCCATGTTGTAAGGACCATCCTACACCTTGTCGGGGTATATGATGGTATTGTAACTATAGATCCATCTAATAGGCCTTCACAGAGGCTGTGATGAGTCGCATGTAGAATCAATGCTATCCTATCCTACGATGTCTATGTAATTTTATGAGACATCCGAGTTATAAGAAACTCTAACCCAATTCGGTGCTCGATACTACTCCCAAAATAATTAATATAACTTTATGCTCCATTCACCCTTTACAAAGAAATGACCTTTTTACATTACTAACGTGCTTTTCAAACGTTAGACATACTTACATTCTTAAAACATGCACTATAAACTTATCTCTCAATCCCAAGATCGATACAGGTACACATATAGATACAACTGAAAGCGCTTAAGTTTTTATGAAAATAGAGCTTTAAAACTTCACTTTTAACTTACTTCAACTTTAAGCGAAATGTAAATCAAGACACGTGATTAGGAAATCTAGGACATCTCAAGGATTAATGGAACCTTTAGGAGTTAATATGAAGAAGAGAATGTAGTCACGATTCAAAGGAACACGTCCAGAAACGAAGTACGAAAAGAAAAGGACCAGACGACCCTGGTGTACTGAGTGGCGCAGGCCCCAGGCCCTAAACTACTGGCGTGGTGCGCCAAGCCCCAAACTACTGACCAGTAGTTCTAGCGCTATGGTGGCGCGTCTCCCCACCCCATACCCAGAATTCTGACGAATTGTTCTACTCAATATTGGGTCCTAAATCATCTAGAATCGAGTGATTTCTTATAAACTTTTTTTGATTCACAAACTCAACACGAATTCATCGAAATTTCATACAATCTCTATCAAAAATCACAAGTCATACTCAAGATCCTCAACTGAAGAAACTCAAGAACTTCCATTGTTAAAGAATGAAACAACAATCAAGAACTAATAAGAATCTCTTAATATAACAATTTCATGGACGAATATTGATGTATGGCATGAGGACAAACAAGTACAACACTCTGGGAAGCCTTACATACCTGTAAATAATGATGTTCTTGGCAAATTCCACAAATCTTGAAGAACGCTTGAACTTAGCCCCTTTTTCCCTCTTGAAACCTCGCTTTAAATCCCTAAGTGTTTAGGAACGTGAATAGGTGATTTAGAGTATGATTAAACCCTTAATTGGGTAAGGAAAAACGTGCTAATACAAGTGATAAAAAGGAAAAGAAACAAAATACCCTTTACTAAAAGGAATGGAATGCCTTAAATGGAGAGGCTTCACTCAAACAACCATAACTCTTTACTCTTAGCTCGAAATCGGACAAACTTAATGTCGTTGGAAAGAGGACTCAAAGACCTTCGATTTTATTGCTCATGGGCCACCTAATTATTTATGTGCTAAAAAATATAGTCGTTTGAAGTTGATCCAAAACTAAAAACTGATGGGTGACTTGCCCGAATTTCTATTTAGCTCTTTCGAAGTCCATGGTGTTGCTAAAAATTCTCCCATGGTGGATGCAATCACGTTCAGGTATCTTATAAATTTGACAGTTCATGAAAAACTTAACATGTGTCTGATGGATGTTGTTAGAACCTATTTATATGACTCACTAGATAAGGATATTTTAATGAAAATTCTTGAAGAATTAAAATGTCTGAAATGAATAAAGATTCACAAAAAACATTCAACAAAACTTCAAAAATCCTTTTACGAATTGAAACAATCAGAACACTGGTGGTTTAATCTCCTTAGAGAATATCTATTAAAAAAGGTACAAGAATGACCCAATTTATCCTTGTGTATTTATTTAAAGGTCTGAATATGAATTTCTTATAGTAGTTGTATATATTTATGACTTGAATATTATTGTAACTCGTGAAGAGCTTTCAAAGGCAGTAGAATGTTTGAAAAAAGAGTTTGAAATGAAAGACCTTTGAAAGACAAAATTTTGACTTGGTCTACAAATTGAGCATTTTACAAATGGAGTGTTTATTCATCAATCAACATATATTAAAAATATTTTTGTAAGTTTTTGGTTCATGGATCGCCCATGTGGATCGACCCGACCTGAAATATTATCTATAAAAAAGAGATAAGTCTTAATTTAAAAAATAGGGGTGAGAATAGTTACTATGTAACTGCTCCAACGTACATAAACCTTTATTTTTTAAATAGAGAATTTTTTACGCTCTGGACACAAAAGAAGAAAGACAGAGAAAAAGTGCACACTCTAAACACAACTTTTTTCTAAGAAAAAGACACTCACCAAAAGATATTTAGTTTGTGAATCATTTATCTTGTTTCCTTGAGATTCAAGTTTGGCTTGGAGAAATTCTCAAAGAAAAGGATTTCGTCAATTTTTCGCTAGAAAACATAAGGTACACAATTCATCGATTTCTTTCTATAAATCCTACAAATGGTATCAGAGCCTGGTTTACTTGTTCCCTGTTTGAACAATGATTGAAATTCTCTGGTTGAATGAATCAAAAAATTTGAAATATGATAATTTATCGATCTATTTTTTTTTTTACTCGACTTTCCATTATGAGTAGGAAAAAGAGAAAATATTTACTGACCTGAGTATTTTTTCTGCCTTGTGGTTCTTTCATGGAATTTTGTTGAAGTTTTGTTTGTTGTTTCTCTATTTTTTTTTCTCCATGGAAGTAACGGGAGAAGATGAATAATATTTATAAAGAGTTATTTTATAGGTTGAAAAGGAAAAAGACTTTGAGTTGGATAAGGACTTGAAAAAGTCAACTTTTGTTTCTATGTTAATAAATTAAAAAAGAAAGATTGAAAGAGATTTTGAGGGACGGAATCGAGTGAAAGTTGTTTTGTTAAGGAGAAGAAAAAAAAAGAAAAAAAAATGGGGTTATTAAAGTGGTCCCATTTTGTTTTCAATTGGACGTGTCTCCCTTTCTTTTTTTTTAATTTTTTTTTTTGGTCCTTTTTTTAAGGATTAAGGAGGAAAAAGATGGTCCCACTATTAAAATTCAAAAAAAAGAAAAGGGAAAGGGGGTTTGTTAAGGATTAAAAAAAAGAAAAAAATAAAATGGTCTAATTTTTTTTAATAAAATACTTATACCATTTTCTTCGGAATAATAAAGTACTATTATTTTTTTATGACAAATTGACAATGGTTTTATAGCATTTTTTTTATGCTAACAAAGTATTTATTTTAGTATTTACTTTAACATAAGTTTTTTCAAGTGGTCAAATTATATTGTGGTTGACTTTGAATTTTTTTCTAAAGGCCATGAGTTATCTTCTTTACTTAATGAAGAATAGTGATCACTTGTTTTGACTAGATTATAATTTTAATATGTGCATTAAAATTGGTCTCGATAAATTAGTTTAATCCTTATGTTCCTTGAGCAGTTCCTTGCCTTTTACGAAAATTTGTGACATATGTTGTCGCATTAAATGGTATTAACCATATTTTCGTTTTGTTCCCATTTCAGATATGACTGAACGGGAACATGCTCAAACTACTCCAAGTGGGAGTTCTCAAAGTCGAGCAAACGGACAAGGTAGAAGAGTAAACCACCATAAGACATGTTTCCGAGGGCGTGAAATCGTATAGATTGGTGTCCCAAGGGCGACACAAAATCAGTCAAGGAACCAAAGGGCCATTCAAAGGGGAAAAGAGAAAAAATTTAAAGAGTTTGAGTCATTGAAGATGTCCCCTAATATGTCAGCACATGATTTTATTCAGCTTTTTTGAAATAAAATGGGCTGAACTGGTTGATTATAAGGAAATTTCAGATTGGAGAGCCTTAGCTTATTTAACAGACGCTCTCCGTGAACCTTGGGGTAGTAGATTGACTGATGTTTATCATGACATTTGCCCCAATCAACCTTTTAGGGTTTACATTTGTTGTCTTGAAGACTTGTGGGAGGATTTCAGTCTTTGAATTACTTGTAAACTTTTGCTGTTTATTTGTTTTTCAAGATATGAATTATGTAGTTTGGTTTTCTCTTAAATTATGTTATTAGACTTAAAAATCCTTGTTATCAAAGTCTTCAATATATTAATTATACATATTAAGAAATTAGATTTGAATTTTGATTAAATATTTAGCTTGTAGATGATGATTGGATACATATGTGTCTTTTCAATTTTATATTAAATATGAAATCTTTATGAGAATTAATTTTCTTGAATGTGTATGTCGCATGCATAATTGATTAAAATTCTTGCCTAATTATATGTCAATAACATACATGGCATCAAAAAGTATCATTGCTGACTTAAACAAAGGTGAAAAACTTAACGGTGATTAGTACAACATCTGGAGTCGTAAAATATGGTATGTACTGGAAGAGAAAAATGCTTTGGGAGGTATAAATCATGTTTTGAATCAACCAGAAGAGGGTAATACTGCACAACACGGAAGGGATCTTGAAGCTTGGAATAAGGCTAACTCCACTGCACGTAGAATAATAGTTAGTTATGTAGTTGATGACCTCATACATGAATGTGAGGAATTCCCTACTGCTCATGCTATGTGGGCACATCTGCGAGGAACGTATGGGGGTACATCTGTAACCCGCCTCCGACAGTTGACTATGAAATTTGACACTTACAAAAAGCGTCTTGATCAGAATATCAAACAACACATTAGGGTGATGTCAAATATGATAGCTCAGCTCAAGAGTGCTGGCCATGTTCTTTCAGATGAACAACAAGTTCAGGCAGTTATTCGGTCCCTTCCCAATAATTAGGAACATTTGTAGGTTAACTTGACCCATAATGATAACATCAAAACTTTTTTCGATGTTGCACGCCATGTTGAACTTGAAGATGAGCGCCTTGGTGCTGCTAAAGCTGCTTCCAATGCCTTTGTGGCAGAGTCAAGTGGTACAAAATCTTCAGGCTTCAAGCGTAAGAAAGATTGGAAAAGAAATGGGAAAGACAAAGAGACTGGAGAAGGACCCTCTAAGAAAAAGAAGAAGCCAAACTCCAGGAAAGGAAAATGGTTTTTCAAGAAGTGAGACAAGAGTAAAATGAAGTGCTACAATTGCCAAGAATTGGGGCATTTTGCTCATGAATGTATCGAGCCCAAAAAGGTAGCATTTCTAAACGCATCTCTAAGTGCTACATATGTTTCTAGCACTTCTTTACTAACAAAATCTTATCTTATGTGGATTGTAGACTCAGGATCCTATGACCACGTGAGTTGAGATAGAGAGGTGTTTGTGGAGTTTCGTTGAGTTTCATCTAAATCAAGGTGGATCTATGTAGAAAATAATGCTAGGCTTGAATTCAAAGGTATAGGCACTTGCAAAGTGGACTTGCATGGTGGCCATTCCTTGATGTTGCATGACGTCCTATATACTCCAGAGATCGACGAAACTTAGTGTCTGTGTCTGTTCTTTTAGACGTTGGTTTTGATTTGTTTTTTAGTCGTAATGGTGTTATAATAACTCTAGATAATGTTTTATATGGTTTTGGACTTCGTTATGACTGTTTTATCGTATTAGATTGTAATCCTTTACTTTATGACTATTATGTTGACCGTTGTGTAATGACATGTTATTCAAGTAACAATGATGTTGATGTTATTACATGGCATGCTAGATTAGATCACATAGGGCAAGATCGAATGAATAGGTTGGCAAAAGAAGGGCATTTAGGTTCTTTCACCAAAATTGAAATGCGAACTTGTGAAAATTGTCTTGCTGTAAAGATTACGTGTAAACCATTTGGAAAGGCTAAGAGAGCTGAGTTCCCACTTCAATTAATTCATTCTGATATTTGTGGTCCAATGAATGTAAGGGCAATGTCTGGTGCTACGTACTTCATTACATTTATTGATGATTTCACGCGTTTTGGTTATGTCTATTTGATTTCTCATAAATCTGAAGCACTTGAGTGCTTTAAAAGATATTTGAATGAAGTTGAAAATCAATTAGATAAAAGCATAAGATCTTTAAGAACCGATCAAGGACGTGAATAGTTGTCAAAACAATTTGAAGAATTATGTACTGAAAAGGGTTTTATCAAACAGTTAACTACTCCTTATACACCTCAACAAAATGGTGTAGCTGAAAGAAGGAGTAGAACATTATTAGACATGACAAGATCAAAGATGGCGCAGGCAAATTTGTCTATCTCTTTCTGGGGAGATGCATTATTGACTGCGGCTTACATATTGAATAAAGTGTCTTCTAAGTCAGTGTCTTCCACTCCTTATGAACTTTGGACTAGTCATAAAACAAATCTAAATGATCTACGATCGTGGGGTTGTGCGACATATATTAAAGATCATTTTGGTGAGGTTGGTAAACTAAGTCCAAAAGGAAAGAAATGTATCTTTATAAGGTACTCCGAATGCTCTAAAGGATATGTGTTCATCGATGAACTGAAGGATGGAAGTATTACTGAAATTGTATCACGAGATGTCAGATTTTTGGAAAATAATTTTCCCAAAAAGGGTGAAATAGGTGAAGTTGAGCCTCTATACGAAATGTTGAATTCAGAAGATCATGTAATGTTGTCAAACATACTTGATAATTCAATGGATCAAGAAATGATTCCTGGTCCGAGTGGTAGTTATGAATCTCAAAATCCTATAGAGGAATCTAAACTTCAAATACGTAATAGTACAAGAAAAGGTGTACCTAAACGATCTTATGAGATTGAGGATTATGTTTTCCTGGTATCTCCCACAGAATTGGATGAACCTAATTTTGTAACTGAGGCCTTATCGAGACCTGAAAGGGATGAATGGTTAAAAGTGATGAAAGAAGAATTAGAGTACATGAAAACCAACAAAGTCGGGATCTAGTTGACCTTCCTAAGGAACGTAAAGCTATTGGGAATAAATGGATTCTTAAAGTTAAACGTAAATCGGATGGGTCAATAGAAAGACACAAAGCACAATTGGTGGCAAAAGGTTTTACTCAAGAAGTTGGAATTGACTATGAAGAAACCTTTTCACCAGTTGTGAAGTTTACTTCCATACGATTACTTTTAGCTATTGTTGCACGTTTAGATCTAGAATTACACCAAATGGATGTGAAGACCGCTTTTCTCAATGGAGAATTAAACGAGGAAATCTACATGGAACAACCAGTAGGTTTCATTGTTAAAGGTCAAGAAAAGAAAGTATGTAAATTGAGAAGATCAATTTATGGCCTAAAGCAATCTTCAAGACAGTGGTATCTAAGATTTCATAAGGAGGTGATGTCATTTGATTTCACCATGATCGATGAAGACCATTGCATCTATGTGAAAAATTCCAATGGAAATTTTGTAATTCTTTCTCTTTACGTAGATGATATTTTATTAGTTGGAAATAATTTGGAGTATGTGAAAATTGTCAAGTCATGGCTTTCAAAATCATTTGACATTAAAGATATGGGTGAAATAGACTATATATTGGGTGCTAAGATCCAAAGAGATCGTTCCAAGAAATTTTTGAGTTTATCTCAAGAAACTTATATAAAGAAAATATTGGAATGTTTTCGAATGAATAGTTGCAAATCCATGGATACTCCTGTAGCAAGGGGTGAAACTTTAAGCCTTGAAATGTGTCCAAAGACTGAAAAAGAAAAGGAAGACATGTCTCGAGTTCCTTATTCTAGTGCTGTCGGGAGTTTGATGTATGCTATGATGTGTACTCACCCAGACATTTGTTATGCCGTAAGTCTAGTTAGTAGGTATAAATCCAATCTTGCAAGAGATCATTGGAAAGAAGTAAAGAGAATATTACGATACCTGAAGGGAACTAGAGATCATACACTGTGTTATAATGGATCTGATTTATTCATAAGAGGTTATACAGATGCTGATTGGGCTGGTGACCGGGATGACAGAAAATCAACATCCAGTTATGCTTTCTTACTATATGGTGGTGCTATTTCATGGAAAAGTAAGGAGAAAAATTGCACAACTCTTTCAACCATGGAATCTGAATTTGTGGCTTGTGCGTCTGCAGTACAAGAAGCTGTTTGGTTAAAGAGATTCTTTGAGCATTTGAGTATTGCAAAGAATTCTAAGGGTACCATGATTCTATATTGTGATAGTCAAGCGGCTATCGCATACATAAAGGATCCTAAGTATCACAACAAGACCAAACACATCAACATCATGTTTAACTTTGTGAGATACGTAGTGGCAAGTGGAGAAATAACTTTGCAATAGATTCCTACACATGAAATGATAGCTGATCCTTTTACGAAGGTCATCTCTAGAGACTTGTTTGAAAAACATGTTAAGGCTCTAGGTTTACGTAGAGTATGATGATATTTCAGTATTGTAAAATGACTTGATTGCTATAATATTATCTTCTATATAAAACTATTGAATTTATGTTCAAATGTAGTATGCATGTAATACTTTATAAGAAATAAAGTGTGTCGAACAAGTCGTAGGATTGGCTCTCTCACACGAGCAATCACCTCTTACGTCGAGGAAAGTGAAGAGCTGAGTTTCACCACCATATTATGACTTGTTTTATGAGCCAGACAAATGTTTCTCTAAGAAGATGAGTTTAAGGATTAATGAAAAAGAGAAACTAAGGTTAAACATCTTGAGGTGTTTAGATCGAAGTCTGTACGATGTTGGATAATCGGAAGGATGAGACACATACACCAGTATAAGGTGAAAACATTGTAACACGTGTTTCATACCACGTGTGTCAAACGATCAATGGGTCCATGAAAGAATATTCCCTGCTTCTTCATTGTGTGAGACCCAGAAAAGTTAAATTGACTTTTCAATGAAATACCCTTTGACCTTTTACTGTTTCTTGAAGTTTCAATCGATGTTGCTACTTTAGCATGTTACTAATAGCCATGAATGATTCGGCAATGCAGTGCATGTCTAGGAAAGCAGTTAATAGGAGCAGATAGATTCGAGTAGAAAGGAAAGACAAATAAATGAATAATAAACTTATATATACAAGCCGGCTATTGCACTAACCATATTGGTATTGAGTGTGATTGTGTGTATAAAGTTAAATATGAACTCGAGTTAATATCCTTGAGAGAATGAGGGGTCAAATAAGTAACTACTGAAGTAGTGAATGAAGTCTGGGGTATTGTGAGTAATAGTATTCTTATATAAGTAGTGAATTCCTTCCACATGTGATTGGATTCCTATGTGGGGCTTGTAAAACCTTAAGGGTAAGCTCTTGATGCTCACATGTCGCACATACTATTTATCGTATGAATTGTGTGTCTAGTTGATGTTGTGTTGGCTTGGGTCTTGTCCACCATGTGCGAAGTGGGAGATGTAAGTTTTTGGGTCATGGATCGCCCATGTGGATCGACCCGACCCGAAATATTATCTATAAAAAAGAGATAAGTCTTAATTTAAAAAATAGGGGTGGGAACAATTACTATGTAACTGCTCCAATGTACATAAACCTTTATTTTTTAAATAGAGAATTTTTTACGCTCTAGACACAAAAGAAGAAAAATAGATAAAAAGTGAACACTCTGAACATAACTTTTTTCTAAGAAAAAGACACTCACCAAAAGATATTTAGTTTGTGAATCATTTATCTTGTTTCCTTGAGATTCAAGTTTGGCTTGGAGAAGTTCTTCAAAGAAAAGGATTTCGTCGATTTTCCGCTGCAAAACATAAGGTACACAATTCGTCGACTTCTTTCTATAAATCCTACAATTTTAAAAATATTTTACATGTATAAAGCACATCTATTAAGTACTTCGATAATGTGAGATCACTCGACACTAATAAAGATTCATTTCAATCTTATGAGAATGACGAGGAACTTGTTAGTGCTGAAATATCATATCTTAGTGAAATTGGTGCATTGATGTACTTTGCTAGTAATTCTCGACCATGTATATCTTTTTTGTAAATTTATTAGCAAGATTTAGTTCTTTCCATACACAAAGACACTTTAAAGGTATTAAACATATATTTAGATACCTTCAAGGGACTATGTATATGAGACTACTACATTCAAAAGAATCAGATTTACGATTAATTGGATATGCATATGCATGATATTTATTTGGCCCACATAAAGGTCAATCGCAGATAGGTTATTTATTTACATCTGGAGGTACAACTATATCATAGCGTTCAACAAAATAAACTATGGTTGCTACTTCTTCAACTCATGAAGAGATAATAGTCATCCATAAAGCAAGTCGAGAATGCTCGTGGTTGAGACAATAACGTAACACATATAGGAAACATGTGGCCTTCCTTTAAAAAAGAGATATCCCAACAACTTCATATGAAGAAAATGATGTGTGTATAGATCAACTAAGAGGGGGGTATATCAAAGGAGAAAGAACAAAACATATTTCATCAAAATTCTTTTTTACTCATGATCTTCAAAGGTATGGTGAAATAAATGTTCAACAAGTTCATTCTAGTGATAATATGCAAACATGATCATCAAAGTATTATCAACTTCAACATTTGAGAATCTAAGATATAAGATTGGGATGTTGTAACACCTCAGAAATTGAAAAGTTGGATTGAGAAGGAAGAGTTCAGAGTTTTGGCACCGAGTACTAGCTACGGATTGTAAAAAGTTCTACAGGCCGTAGGAAGGAAGTCGTTTAGTTGAGTTGAGTTTTTGAAAATTTCAAGTCTCTAATGTTGGACCTACGAATAGACAAGAAAGGACACATAGTTGGTTCTATGGGTCATAGATGGGCTCCGTAGAAGGGTTCCAGACTTAGTGGAATTTTATACTTGAAATTGGGTTCTACGAGTCGAAAGAAATTGAACGACCCGTAGAATGGTTCCATGGGAAGTAGTTGAATTTTTTTATTTCTGAAGTTGGTTCAATAGTTGACCAGTATGGGCCGTAAAAAGGTCTGCAGACCGTAGATCACTTCGGGCAATCAATTCTTAAAAGTATTTGAGTCTTTTCCTATGCATTTAATGCCTATGCTATGTCATTCTGACCCAAATTATAAGACCTATAACTACCTTTCAACTCCTAAAATTACCCAAACCCTCTCATTCTCTCTAATCCCCAATTTTCATTCAAGTTCATCCTCTCCAATTCTCTCTTAAGCTCAAGAAAGAAAGCTAGGGTTCCAAGCTTCAAGTATTATCTTTTCTCTTGCTTGCTAAACTTTGATCATCAAGGTATGTGAGAATTCACTAATGAATTCCATTCATTCATTGGTTCCTAAAAGATTTCCAAGTTTCCAATTCAATTTCACCTAAATTACATAGGGTTTCATGCAATCTCCATGGGTCTTGCTTGATTTTGATTTAACTATTCAATTTCAATCTTCTCATGCCTGAATTGATTAAAACATGTGATTTTCAATTGATTTTCTATATACCCATGCTTTTTTTATGATGATGAATTTATGAAGAAAGATTATGAAATTATGAAGTATGAATTAGGAAAGCTATGCATGTTTATGAAAATAATGTTTGTGAACTAAGGATGCTTATGTTACGCCCCAAGCCTACACCCTGGGGGGACTGACACTCGGAGACCATTGCTGGCCCCAAGCGAACCCTTGGCCTGACATATTTAACTCAACAGAAGACTTAACTCAAATAAACAGTCTCAAATAGCAACTTAAAGAATAATAAACTGGCCAAATGGCACTTAAGTCATTAAACAACATCTTAAGAATAAAGAAAGACATCTGCACTAATAACTATCTGACTGTCTATGAAGCCTCTAAAATACTGAGATGGATGTTGGCACAAACCCCACAACATCCTAATAATTGAAAGACTGAAAGCGAATAAAAGAGTCCTCCGGAATGCAAGGAGGCTCACCACTGACTCTAAACTGCTAACTGGATCAACGATGCGCCGGAATGCCGATCCTAGTTACATGTGTCTGCATCATAAGACGATGCAGGCCAACTGGCATCAGTACATTGAATGTACGAGTATGCGAGTTGGAATACTAAAAACAACATAGGCATGAAAGAATCTGAAAGAAACACTTACCTTGGCTCTTCTCAACTTATGAATACTTAACTGAACTCATTTCAATATAAAGCAGTTTAAACAAGTGCAATATAAAGAAAAGCTGTTTAAAAACATGATGTCAACTCTGTGTATGTACAAGGATATAACATAACTTTGAAATATATGTAAAATACAATAAACTGGTGTATATAAAAATACAATAACTTCTGTGGGAGTTTCTCTAACCGACAACTATCACATAAGAGCTATAGTGATGATACATCGATCTACCTCACGCTGCCAGCGTATCCTATACCTGGCAAAAGGTATAGAACCTGAACTGCCTAATGGATCCACTAGTTTATTGCGAAAAGGATTCATCTAAAAAGTATGACCCTTTTCTACCCATGATGGCTACATGGTTCTATGGTGACATGAGTTATCTAAACTCATGCTCGTCCCCAATTCGGTGCTCAATACTACTCCCAAAATATACTGGCTCTTATGTTTTAAAAACATACTTATTCTGTGATTTGAGATTAGTGCTCAAAAACTTAGCTCAAAGGCTACCTTGGAAATCAAAGTTTCCCCTCTTGCTTCATTTAGAAAGCGATTACTTTTTCTAAAAACTAGCCCGAAGGCTCTTTGGAAATCTCAGTTTCCGTTCTTATTTTAATGTGAAAACATTTTAAATCTCTTTGGGAATACTTAGTCCCCATATACTTTTGAAGAAATGAACTTCAAGATTTACTCTTTACTCTTTACTCAACTTGAACTTTTAGTCTTAAAACAAATTAAAGTTAAACATTTGGAAAAGACTTTTGGAAAACTCTAAGAACTTATCTTGACTTGACTCTTACTTCTCTTGACTTTGATCCTAACCTTCCTTGAATTGGATTATGGATTCAAGGTTCATGATCTCATGTTTATGGATGATTTCATGATGTTTAGATGTACCTTAGAGTGTTAAAATCAACTAGGAAACATAGGCACATCACTTAGGAACTAGTACGAAAAGGTGGGGAACGAATAAGGAGAACTAGCGTCCCTGGCGCTATGAGAGGCACGGGGCGCCCGCCCTCAAACGTCAGAGGATCTGCTGGGGTGCGCTGGCTGGTGCATTGCCCCAAGGGGTGAACTTCAGAGCCCCTTTTGGGGCGTGCTGGCTGGCGCGACGCCCCACCCCCCTCCCCAGGTTTTTGATGATTTTTCTTCTCCATTTTTCATCTCTAAACCCTCTAAACTTCCATAGTTCTTTCCCCAAACACTTAGGATCATTAGTACTCTCAATACCCAATAGATTTAACTCGAAAAACAACCCAAAAACACGAATCAAATCAACATTAGGCATTCAACAATCAACCAACAAGAATTCAACAATGTTCTTCAAGAACTTCACTTTCTTAACATTCAAACAACTCCAAAATCGCTGAATTGAAACAAGTTGGTGTGTGGGAGAACTAACCCATCACTAAAAGATCTCACATACCTTAATAGGGATCACCCCCGACGAATTCCACTCCAAACGCTTGACGTTCTTGGCGAAATCTTGGCTTTTCTCCCTTTCTTTCTTCTTTTCTCTTTTCTCCAAGCCCTAAGCGTGAATTTAATTTTCTAATCTGACCAAAAATAAGTTTTTACCCCAATAAATCCCTAAAAACGAATTAGGAAATAAATTAGAGAAAAGACTACTTTGCCCTTCCCTAAATCCGGATTGGGACTTTCTTCAATCTAACAGCCCAACTTCCGAAAGGTATATCTCATTCATATGATGTCAAAATCGCGCAAACTTGGCGGCGTTGGAAAGATCTCTCCAAGGGATTTCCAACCATATCAATAAATACTCCTAAATCATTCTGATCTAGGAGTTATGGCCGTTTGAAAATGGCCAAAACTCACTTTCTTAACTTAGACAAAAATTTCCAGATTTCCTTATTCTTTCCAAAAATCAATATTTTCATATTTTAAAATCTTTATAGTCGTTTCTAGGTGCGAGATGTTACAGCTTATGAGATAGGTATCAATGAATTATGAAATATTTTATCACATATTTTGAAATTATGGTTGTGAAAGATTTTCTCACACATGTATAAATTATGATTTTTAGGAGCTACTCTATGATGACTTATGATTGGATTGATAATTTAATTGTACCTTTCCAATTATGATAATATCACTATGATTATGACTAATTCGGTTGGGATTTTACTTAGCACCAAGAGGACCTTGAAATGGAGGCTCTCCCGTTAGTAAAGGTCGGGTCTCTGACAAAAAAATTATTTATCCCAAACTACGTTCCCCCATAAGATTTTCCTAGGTGACCTAGCTAATGGATCCACAAATAACATATGAATGACTGTTACTGAGACTACCCTGACAAGTAGGATTTCCTTTTCAATGTGAGGGTTAAATTGGATCCCATGTTATAGCTCGCATGGTCTTAGTGTTGATTAAGTATGCATTGACCTTGTTTATGACTTACGATTTCTTTAAATGATTTTTACTCATGTTTTAGCTTGGTCATGCATATCATGTTTAAATCCTCGTATGATCATGTTTGTGTGTTTTATGATTTTTCCCATACTTAGTACATTTCATGTACTAATGCATACTCGTGCCTATATTTTTTATAATATAGGGTCCGACGTTTCTCCTTCCGTGGCTAGTTTGACTTGATCATAGCTATTGGATCGAGTCCTCATACTCTGAGGGCAAGACCATGAAGACTTTTATTGCTTTTATTTTGTTTCATTAAGACTTTGTACGTGATGTATATGTTACATCTCAACCACTCTTATGTTGGTTAGATTGGCTTGTAAAGACAGTTTTGTATTCCACACTTATATTTAGGCCTCTTTTATGGTATGAGACTCTTTACTTAAATGTTCCTTTTTATGGTTTATTGTGTTGAATGTATGTCAAGTGGCTTGTGTAGGGTCTCTTACAGTCTTATACACCACGTCATTCTAGGGTATACTTTGGGTCGTGATAAATACATTATCTTCGAGATATTAAGTAACATCTTCATCATGGGGAGTAAATATACTTTGCACTATTTTTTCCTTAACCAAGGTTTTATCCCACTAGATTTTCCTATAAGATTTTTAATGAGGCAGTAAATAATGCATACTACAAATAATTATGTATATTTTATTTCTTTTCTTTATACATTGATATTCAAGGGGAGTGTTGTAAATAAAATGAATATCCATATTGGGACCTATTTACTATAGAGGTATAACTTCTACAAGTAATGTTTCCTTATAAAAAGGCATTGCACAAGCAATGCAAGAACATTAGTATAGTGAAAGAAAAGCTACTACCCTCTCACTTTCGTTATCCTAATAGTCTCTTTCTCCCTTTGTTACTCTTTCTCTTTCTTTCCTTTTAGTTATTATTAATAATTCATAGAATTTATTTAATTGTAATGGACTTGAAGATATTATTTAATGATAAATACTGAATTCAAGTAAATTATTATAAAGCAATTTAAAAAAAAATAGAGAAATGTCGTTTTGTTTAATTAATAATATAAATTTAGATAATTTAATCTCCCAACTAAACACCCTAAATAAATACTAATAATATAATGTCAACAACAACGGAGAAAGGAATCCAATTCTATGATAATGGATTCCGCTTGCAAGCTCCTCGAAATTGGAATTTGGGAGTCACGTGCTCTGTGATATCAACCGAGAGACCTAATCTAGTAAAATTCACCTTATTCTATTTGTGCTTTACTAGTTTTGAGTTTAGAATCAAGATTTTTTTTAAAAAATGGTAAAAGACCTAAGCACCCAAATAACACCTATATAATAGTAGTTTGACTTTTCACCAACATAACAATAGAATCGTTATAAAACATTAAAAAAAAAAAATGAAAAATGAATGATTCAGTATTAAATAAGATTTTGATTCCTTAGTATTCTCCCATTTTATTATTTACCTTTCACAAATATCTCAATCATTAGTTAATCATAACCCATTTTGGTTAGGTTATGATGTATATCTTAGTGTAGGTCATATATTATTCATCATGTTGAACTGAACACCATTGTTTAACCATAATATACATCATTCATGTACACAATAATTGTAACGGCCCGAACCATCATTACTCAAAGGCACCACATACGGAATCCCAAATTCTTGAAATATGGTGGCAAACTAAAAGTTGGGGCACACGACTAAATTATTTAATTTAAATTTATCTGGGCTGACGACAGCCCGCTAAAGCGCATGCAGGGCCACTATAGTGGACTGGCGAAACCAAACCCTAGTTAAATACGATGTATTTTATTTTCCTCCTAATTTCCAGGGAGAAAATAGACGAGGGTTGGCCCAAAAACTCTCCTAAGACACCCGTAGTATAGGAGAAATTGAGGGGGAGATATTTCAGCACAAAGGAGGTAAGAACTCAAGGATTTTTGGTCTACGTTGTTCAATACTCACTCTCATGGAGCTAGAAGCCTATGTTCAAAGTTCATCAGCAGTTGCTTGACATCTGGGTAGGCTAGGTTTGCTTAACTGAATAGTTTAGACCTATTTTAAATTGCATGATATTTTGTAGATTGACAGGAGAGTTCATGCCTAGGACTACGGGTACAGAGTTTTGATGGTGAAAGGTTGTTGTTTATTGTTGTTAATGTAGGAAAAGATAATGACTAAGGGGTGGCTCTTGGGTTCTTGATTATAAACTATGAGGTTTCTTGTTGGGGGTGGTTTGGTGGTAATTGTTGTTGGGTTTTTAAAAGGTGTGAATGGAAAATGAACAGTTGTGACTTTTATGAAGAGTTGTGACTTTAATGAAGAGTTGCGACTTTTATGAAGAGTTGCGACTTTGATGAAAAGTTGCGACTTTTATGAAGAGTTATGACTTTTATGAAAAGTTGTGACTTTTATGAAGAGTTGTGACTTTTATGAAGAGTTGTGACTTTTATGAAAAGTTGTGACTTTTATGAAAAGTTGTGACTTTTATGAAAAGTTGTGACTTTTATGAAAAGTTGTGACCTTTCCGGTAAGGCACATTAAAAACCTTTTCGCACTACCCTTTGTTTTCTATAAATTGAGGGATTTCCTCTCATTTTAAGAACGTTTTTTCTGAACTTCTTCTTCTACTATTAAATCTAGTATTCTAAGTGTACTTTACTGCCGTTGAGTGGCTCGCTGACACCAGCGTTTTGGGTATCAATAC